>CM075809.1:18374952-18594952 GCA_037975025.1 Excoecaria agallocha
AAGACTACTTTTAGGACTCGATATGGTCATTAAGAATTCTTAGTAATGCCTTTCGAGTTGACTAACGCACCAGCAATGTTCATGGATCTGATGAATAGGGTGTTCATACCCTATTTAGACTAGTTTGTAGTGGTGTTTATCGATGACATCTTGGTCTATTCTCGCAATGAAGTAGAGCATGCGGAACACCTAAGAATTGTATTACAAACTTTGCGAGAACAACATTTATATGCAAAGCTGAGTAAGTGTGAGTTTTGGCTTAAAGAAGTTTCTTTTCTAGGGCACGTGGTATCTTCAGAAGGCATCAGGGTGGACCCTAAAAAGATTGAAGCTATTGTAAATTGGAGGGCACCTTGGAATGTGCCAGAAGTTCGAAGTTTTTTGGGCTTGGCCGGCTATTATAGAAGATTTGTGAAAGGCTTTTCAGTTATTGCCTCCCCGCTCACTAAGTTACTTGGGAAAGAAACCATATTTGAATGGATAGATCGATGCCAAGCAAGTTTTGAGCAGCTAAAGAAGATGTTAACGGAAGCTGCAGTTCTTACCCAACTAATGTCGGGTAAAGAATATGTTATGTATAGTGATGCATCGAAAAATGGATTGGGATGTGTGTTGATACAAGAGGGTAAAGTAGTGGCTTATGCATCAAGGCAGTTAAAACCTCATGAACAGAATTATCCGACTCATGATTTAGAGCTGGCAGCAGTCGTGTTTGCTTTGAAGATATGGCGACATTATCTCTATGGTGAGAAATGCAGAATCTATACAGATCATAAAAGTCTTAAATATTCGCTTACCCAGCGAGATCTCAATTTAAGGCAGTGCAGATAGTTAGAATTGTTCAAAGACAATGATTGTATAGTTGACTAACATCTAGGAAAGGCAAATATAGTAGCTGATGCACTGAGTCTGAAGATGATGGCGGCCTTATTGTTATAAGATTGTAAATGAAAGTTTGCATCCGATGGAGCTTTGTTAGCTCAATTGCGAGCTCAACCTAATCTAAAACAGGCAATAATTGATGCACAGGCAAGTGATGAAAAGCTACAATAATTGGCTCAATCAATGCATGAAGGGGGCCCAGTAGAGCATTCAATCGGGATTGATGGTGGTCTCTATTATCGGAACCATTTATCTATGCCAGATGTTAAAGAATTAAAGAGAGCTTTATTGCAAGAAACCCACAATATTGTATTCACCATACATCCCGGTGGCAAAGAAGATGTATAGAGATTTGAAACAGTTTTACTAGTGGCCAGGAATGAAGAGAGATGTAACGGAATATGTTTCCAAATGCCTGACATGTCAGCAAGTAAAAGTAGAGCACCAACTTCCTTCAGGATTGTTGAATCCTCTTAACATTCCTTAGTGGAAGAGAGATAATGTTACTATGGATTTTGTCACAAGTTTACCCATTACTCATAAGAAGCATGATGTCGTGTGGGTCATAGTAGATAGACTGACAAAGGTGGCCCATTTTATACCGATTTGAACCAACTACTCGATGGATAAGTTGGTTGAGATGTATATAGATCAAATTGTTAGATTGCATGGGGTACCCATCTCAATCATTTCAGATCGGGATCCGAGATTCACTTCTAGATTTTGGAAAAGTCTACAACAAGCTTTAGGTACAAAGCTCCTTCTTAGTAATGCTTTTCACCCTCAAACTGACAGGCAGTCAGAAAGGATTATACAGGTACTGGAAGATATGTTAAGAGGCTGTGTTTTAGACTTTTTCTGGAGTTGGGATAAATATGTGACTTTGATGGAATTTGCATACAATAATGGCTATCAAACTAACATTGGTATGCCACCTTATGAGGCACTCTATGGTCGAAAATGTAGAACTCCCTCCTGTTGGACAGAATTAGCTGAAAGTAAACTAACGGGACCTGAAATTATAAAAGATACTGAAGAAAAAATCCAACTTGTCAAGCAAAGATTAAAAGAAGTAAGTGATAGGCATAAGTCATATGCAGACTTAAAAAGAAAGGACATTGAGTATCAGGTTGGCAATGAAGTATTCTTGAAGGTATCCCCATGGAGAAAAGTGTTACGATTTGGAAAGAAAGGGAAACTCAGTCCTAGATTTATAGGTCCTTACAGAATTCTAGAGTATATTGGACTGGTAGCATACCGATTGGATCTTCCCAGTGAGTTATCAAAGCTACATGATATTTTTCATGTTTCTATACTTTGTCGGTATCGATCAGATGAGTCACACATCGTACCAGTATAAGACATCAGTGTCAGATCTGATTATACATATGATGAGAAGCCTAAAATGATCTTGCCCAGGGAAGTTTGGAAATTGAGAAATAAAGAAATTCCCCTAGTCAAAGTATTATGGCAACACCATGGTGTACAAGAAGCGACTTGGGAGCTTGAAGCAATAATGCGGGCTCAATACCCACAGCTCTTCAATACAGGTATGAATTTCGAGGATGAAATTCTTTTGAGGGGAGAGAATTATAATGCCCTTCATTATACCCTAGGAGAATTTTTTCCTAATTAATAATTAGAGTCTATGTTAAATTAAGTATAAATACATAAAGAGGGACCTAATTAAAAAGTAAAAGGGTTAGTTTTGGGGCATAAGTAGAAATAAAGAAAAGTAAATGACCAATTAGCAAATTTTGCATGTGTATGACATTTGGGCCAATAGAAAGAGAGGGAGAGAGGGAGATATTTTGAGAGGTGGCCGGCTGATCCAAGTGGTCTCCTTCCCTTATCTTCATCCTCTCTCAAACCCTAAAGTCTCTCTCTCTAACTCTCTCTCTTGATCTCTTGGATTTTTATAAGAAGAAAGAAGATTTAGTAGGTTTAATTATAAGGTATTATTGTCTTTTATTTGGTGTGTGTGTTGTTCATTGAATAAAGTGATGAGTGTTTATAGTGATATTCTTATTTCATAGAAGGAGAAACAAGTAAAAAGAAGGAAAAAGAAGCTATTCAAGGTTGAAGAGATTTGGAGCTTTTAAAAGGTGTGGGAACTTGCATAGTTGTGTGTGTGTGTACTTGAGTTTTTGGACATGAGAGATGTCTTTACTACTGCTATTATATGTTTTAAGTGTTGATCTTAAGCTTGATAGTGGTTTAGAAATGAAATAAGCAAGTTTTATTGAAAGATACAAAAATCTGTTTTAAGGATCAAAGGACCAGTCTATATTCTTTTGGCCATATCTTGATTTATTGTTATTCAAATGATAAAATTCTAGTTGTTATAGAAACTAGACACACATATCTTGATTTTGTTAGAAGAAACCGGGAACTGATTTTCACTGCATAATAGTGAAAATTTGTGTTGAAATCTGGTTATGGCCGTTACCCCATTTTTGTGAATAGTATGTGGTTTTCCTTGTATATCTTAAGATTTATAGGTCTTATTGAGATTATTTTTGGTGTTTTGGACACTAGAAACATATGCCTAAAACTTTATAGAAGGACATATTGGCTGGAAATGTTGTTTTGTAGGTAAAAATTGACTTAGAACTCGGAATTGAAAATCTGTTGTTGGGCAGATTAGGGCATCACGATTACTAAGTTTTTGGTAGTAATCGTGAGCCATCTCAGTTTTCAGTCCAGAATCAAAATCCATCCTAGCTCACGATTACTATGAATTTTATAGTAACCATGACCCCTTCTCGTAGCCTTACTTCACGGTTACCATCCAAGGGCTAGTAACTGTAAGGTAGTTAGCCTTCAATCCAAAACCGAATAGCAACCTATTTAACAGTTACTATGAATTGGGTAGTAACCGTGACCCCTATTAAATGACTTGGCTCACGGTTACCATGATTTTGGTAGTAACCCTGACCCTTCCTTATATTTTGATACTTGAAATTTTATGATTCCATATGGTGCCTAAACCTACTTAAGCCTTTTCTAAGCTAGTAAATCATTTTGAACCTAAAAGTATAGGGTAATATACCCCTTTAACCATATGAATTAGAAAGGAACATAGAGGTAAAGCATTGTAATACTTAATATATGTACATGATTGCTTGTATATGGATGCAAAATGTTTATATTGGCTATTACTTGATAACTGTTAGTTACAAAGCTATAAGATGATAAACTTAAGTTAGTTTATCTTGTATAGAAATGCATTAATGAAAATTAATGATATATGTGATATAATTTGTTTTACCTGCACATAAAACTTGATAGTAGATAGATAGGCATGCCTATAGGGTTACAGTCGCAGCTGCTATAGTCTGACTCTTATAAGTCCACAGTATGTCTCTAAATGAGACCACAGTTCTGACCCAGTTGGGTCCACAGATTTAATACCTTCGGGTATTTATATGTTTGATATCTTATGGTATCCACAGCACTTGTTATCCACACCCACAGAAATTTAAGCAGGCTGTTTATAAAATGAATGACATGCATACATAATTTGCGATCTTTTATTACTGTGAGTAAATGATACAGTTATTTCTTCCAATAATGTACTTAGTATTATTTCTTAATGAAGTAAATGAAATTTTATTATGTATTATTGTTGCATGCTTGGTGATAACCACTGTGAGTGGTTATCAACATGTTATTTTGTTCCCCACTAAGCTTTATAGCTTAGCACGGGTGTTTATCTGTGTAGGCTCGCAGTCTAGACCTTTTCTTTAGGGACAAAGCCAACAATCTCAAAAGCCAACATCAGACTAGGAAGAATCATTTTGAAGTATGAGATTCAATTTTGTGTCTTTTTGGTTATATGATGATGTATTCTGTATTAAAATCATGTAATTATCAAGTTTTGTAATTAATAACCAGCAGCATGTTAATGTATCAAACTTACTCTTATATGATTTATAAAGTATATATGTATGTATATACTTATATGCAATCATTAACAGATGACTCACAGGATTAATGGAATGTAATTAGTAACAGTAATTAGAATTATCTAGTATAGTCATTACATATTTTCTCTCTCTAAAATTACCATGTATGATTATGTCATTATTTGTTGAAATAATCATGTTGAAAAGTTGTATTTGAGTAATATACATGTCTAAATCGAGATGTGATGTAAATTTGGATCAAAGAGCATGTAAAGGCATGATTAGAATTAAAATTCCTCTATTGTTGTAACTTTGGGTTTTTTCCTTTATTCTGTAATTCTATATTTTAATACATTTTTATTGAATTTTATGCATGATTTGATGTAAAAACACTATTTTGGCATAATTTAGGGCCTAATAATCACATATTTAGGGTTAAAATATGTTTTGTATGTGTTTTGCATTATTTTCCAGCATTCTGTTATGTCCAGTGAGTGATGGACAAGAAGAAGCCTCAACGGACGCTCGTCTGTCAAAGCAATAGATAGGACGTCGCAAAGACTTCCTCTCATCCCATCCCTCGTAAAGTTATGGGCGTCCCTAGCCTATTTAGGGACATTTGTGGCTGATTTTTAAGCACCTTTTATTATTTATTTCATGTATTTTATGTCATTTATTTGATTTCTATGATATTTATGTATTATTTTGAATGTAATATTATTTTGTATTGTATAATTAAATTTATGATTTTCTTTGTTGTATTTGTTTTCTTTTTACAATACTAATTTATTTGCCTTCTTGTGTGATTTTTTTGAGTATGTAAATCTTTTCACTTTTGAAGGATTATATGGGATTTTTTGCATTGAAATTCATGTTCTTGATTGGACGACCACCCTTAGCCCATCCGGTTACCTCTCATTTAACCATTCTTTTTGTCATTATTTATTTATTATCTTAGTTTTATTTAGTTATTATTTATTTTGTGTTCATTTATTTATTTATTTGATATTTTTTTATGTATTTTCTTTCGAGGATGTAATAAGTAGTAAAAAGGGGGGTTTTGTGCACATTAAAAGAAAAGGGCACTTAAAATGTTTTTTATTAATCAATTTGCCTTTTTTTTAAACTATAACCAATGTCCAATATCTGTTTGGGCATCAAAAGATCGAAATTCATTTTTTGATATTCTGTTGAATGGTGACTCTATGATACCTACTTCTTTTGGGCCCATTAGTAGATATCTTCATAAGTTGATTACCAATAATTGTAACATCCTTATCATAACAGTATTTTTCGATGTGAAGCTTAGCGGTAACCGGTAAATTTTTTTTTTCAAACTTCCATCATTGCCAACCAATCTCGATATCAAAACTTGTTATCCACCTATAACTGGCATGTATATACAGACAAACCTATCACTTATCCTTATTCCAATCTGATCTTAGAACCGCTTAAACCTTTGCTCTGATACCACTAAATAAATGCTAGACCCTGAAGCAAAGCAATAATACCTTCCAGCTTCTCCTCTTCGGAACTGTGAGTGATTGTTATGCCTCAGAGAGGCTGTGATTATTGTTTGTTTTTCAGGGGGCTAGTCGAATTTATAGCCGTTGTATTGCCAAAATTTTATTAAGTGCATATTAAATAGAGCAGTGTTAAGTATGTTATAGGTGTTACAATAATAATTTGGGCTTAATCCCCTTTTATTTCGAAGTAGACAATTTATGAGTTAAAGTGAGTCTCCTCCGATCTTAAACCTTAAAAGCGGGTCTCCAAAAGCAAATCCAAAAATTAGAGGTGGTTTCGGCGCACGTCACAATAAGTTTTTCCCATTTAGGGAAGATGAAGGTCCTTCCCTAACAAGACTCTACTTTAAATCTCCTAAATAGATATAAATTCTACCACTAATAAATAAAGAGAATTCAGGCATGACTGTCATTTTTGTTTTTCAAATTTCTTTCTTATTCTTAGATTTTTTTGAGTTGACCGTCAAAGTTTTCATTGTCGGAATTCCTGTAAAGTTTTTTTTTTCAAGTGACTTGCTCACAATGGCAGCCCGAGTTTAAGGACAATCATCAGCAATAATTAGCTTTATTAACAATAATTCATAGAATATTAACATTTGAATTAATATAGTCAAATAATTTAAAACAAATTTAAAATTCTAATGAAACTATAAAAATTTACCTATAAATTAATTATAATTCAAATATTAAATAATCCCAATAAAGTAATTATGTATTATATATAATTATAACTAGGCAAGCACAGTTACTTTGCATATGTATTCTAAATTAATTTATTATATTATATTATATTATATTATATTATATTGTATTATATTATATTATATTATATTATATTATATTATATAAAAATACGTAAAATTGGGTTTATTTGACTGAGTTGTTTTGCTCTCTAGTAATGTATAAATAATGAGGGTATAAATTTTTAAAAACAGTGAAACACGCTATGCCTTCTATTTTCAATTTCTGTTTCTTTCGTAATTTGCTAGCAAATTCTTTCTTAGGAAGCAACTCTAATTGAAACAAAGCGAAATTTTTGTTGACTTGTAAATCTTAGATATGTTTTTCTACATAAGTTGACATTTAATATTAGTGATAATGACATACGTGATGACATTTATTTCATTGTCACCAAAAAATAAGTTGATTCTACCCTTCTTAACATATTATTATAAGAAAAAAATATTCAATTACTTTGAATACTTTTAGTCTAAAATACTTTAACCATGGCTTTTAAGAATTTCAAAAGACTGTTCAACTAAACCAAACATTGCAACTAGTCCCATTGAGATCCAAAACTCAATTAAATACACCGACTTGAGGTCACGTTGCTAATCCAAAACATAATGCTGACAATGATTTTTTATTTATATATTTGTTTTTCTAAATACTCCTTTTCTTTTAATAACTTACGTTTATACATGAGAAAATTATCAAATTTGTCTCTAATATATAAACAATTGGTGTATGTTTATTTTTTAAAATATATTTTGAACTAAAATTTGCCGTAAATATTACAAATAATACATACTAGCATTTCATCATTACATAATATTTACTAATAAAATTAACAAAATTTCAAGTAAACAAATAAAATTACATATGACTTCAATTAGCATGTTATATGTGTTTTAATTTATTTATTTAGAATTTCAAATTATCGGTGATAAATTTAAGTCAATTGTATAATAATAATAGTAAATATGTACTATTTTAATGTTTACAAAACAATTTTGCTAGAATAATATTTAAAAAAATAAATATATATAATTTTTACTATTCTAATTATAAATTTGATCATTTACTTTTCATTATAAAAAAAATTAATTTTCAATGATATTGAAAACATGGCGGAAAAAATAAAAAAAGAGTATTTAACATTTCTTTACTGTACGCATATGATGCCATTTTACTGCCCTTATGGAGTCGACAATTCTAAACTATGCAACGAAAAGGAATCATTTATTTATTTATTTTTGAATAAAAGGAAAAATCATTTATTTTTACACTAATTAAATTAACTACAATGTATTTTCTGAAAAATACTAAATTACGAATCCATCTGATTTCCTGACAAAAAAAAAAACTCTAAATTAAACACGCTTAATTTTGTTTTTAAAGACTGCCTGAGATCAAACTGATATTTTCTTGAATTTTTTAATTAAATTGACAAAAAAAAAATATTAATATGGTAAAGCTGGTTGAGCCGACAAAGCCGGCCATGAAAGCTAGAAATACAGCCGTAGAAAAAGACTGAACAACTAAGGAAGAGCTTAGATCTAACCTTCAACCAACTACTTTCCGCTAAATCCTTTGATTTAAACACCTCTCAATATATATATATATATATATATATATATATATGTCAACGGTCAGAATCGTTGGCTTAATCATTAGAATATTAAAATAAATCGAGAATTTTCATCCATATCCCTTTCTTTTCTATCTGTCTATATATACTAACAAACACATATGCCTTTGCACAAAAACTAAATCTTGTTTTAGTTTGTTGCTTTCTACTGTGCACTACAAGATTATATATTTATACATAAGTTGTTCTTTCTTGATTTTCAGGGATTTGATTACCGAAATGAGACCAGCAAAATATCCTCGTCACACGATGTTAAATGGTCCACGCCCATCGCCATTGAAGATAAATCAAGAATCCCATTTCATTCAGAAGCCTTCTTCTTCTTCTTCAAGTCCCTCATTAATGGCTGGATCCAAGCAGAAACAGAAGCAGAAGAATCATCCTGTCATTATATATGATCATTCTCCTAAAGCTATTCACACTCAAGCCAGAGATTTCATGGCTCTTGTCCAAAAACTCACTGGACATACTAGCTCCAGAAATGGTGAAATCGAAGAACAAAGAGAAGAGAAAAAAGAGAGGTGTTCTAGTGATGATAAAGAGTCTTCTTCTTCAGTTTCAACCGAGGAGAATTACGGCAGAAAGGTGTCGCCGATTCTAAATCCACCGAAGAATAATTATTTTGGTGATATTCCACTATTTACCCCAAATTCAACGATGGATTTATTTTGCTCGCCTAAGCCGTTGAATTGGTATGGATATTCTGATTCACCAACATTGAGGAACTCAATTTCTCCTTCTGTTTTGGAGTTGATGAAAGGAGTACCTGAACATTGAAATATGTATAGAGAGACAACGTAATTAATTTAGCGAACAAAATTATATTAGTGGATTTTGTTGTTTAATGTTGCGTTTGTTTTTGTTTTTGTTTTAGAAAAGACATGTAATGTGAATAAGATGTTAATTAGTTTCGTTCTTTGCCTGTCCATGGAAAGTTTGATCTCTCCTGGCATGGCTTTTGTCATTAATTATTTTATTCATTTGTGTTCATCAGTGGGATCTTTGCAGCTTTGATTTTGATTTTGATTATTCTTCCATGCCTATATTTGTTATCGTAATTTTAAGATTATTAAAAGATCTTCTATCACTAATCCCGAAAATCCAACAAACTTAACAACTATTCTTTAACTGATATTATCGGATCCATTATTCACTTCTTGAATTTGGAATTTTTTTTTGAATGGTTTTTAGTATTCATTTATGTGGTCAAAACCCTAGTTTAGCAGGAGGAGCCACAAGTAGATAACTTTCAAAATGTTTAAAAGTTATTACATTCTAAAAATTTAATTAATATAAAAGATTGTCTTAGAAGTTTAGATATATGAAAAATTCAGATTCAAATATTAGTTGAATTTATAAATAAGACTTTGACCATATGCTTTAACGACAAATGTTATCTTTTTTGGTAGAACTACAAATATTATATATGTGTTTATGTATTTCTCTGAATGAATTGCATAGTTTAGCGGATTTCCTTTTCAATAATAAATTTGCTGCATTTAACTATTCATTTATCTTTTTACGAACTCTAAAATTTTATTCATTTATCTTTTTATGAACTCTAGAATTTTATTCATTTATCTTTTTATGAACTCTAGAATTTTATTCATTTATCTTTTTACGAACTCTAGAATTTTGTTGGATTAATTATTAAAAAAAAAAAGCTCTTCAACTGAAACTTTATCGTGCATTATCAAATGCTTGATCTTGTTCAATGTAAAAAATTAAAGGAAAAACGCATTTTGAGTTGTTTCAAATTTTGACATTGAATTTATGTAATCTATATATCATTCCTATTAAATTTAATTTAAATGGGACCGGTATAATTTAAACATACACTATATTAATTTCACAAAAGGTCAATTTAAAATTATTGTGAAATCTACCAAAATAAAAAGAAAAATGAAGAAATATATAATTATTTCAGATATACAAAAGACGATGAGTTAATTATATTTTGATTGATCCCATACTCATTTTAAATTGACATCACGCAGAAGTAATAGAATATATATTTTAATTTTGTCAATTTTATCTAAATTAATTTTAATGTGAGTGGTTTGAAAAATATAGAAATTTAATGTCAATAACCGAACATCTCCTCATGTTTTTCACTAAGCTTCTTTTTAAAAATATAACATGAGGATTAAACTGTTTTTGAAAAAAAATATAGAAATTAATTTGAAAAAACGTTAAAATTTAAGAATTGTAGAATGTGTTTTCCAAAAATACAAAAAAAAAAATAGAAGTAAAGGATGAGGGTAACAAATACAATTAGAATTGTAGAATTTTGTTTGGCTTTATTTTTTAGTGTGTTTATTGCTAGGATAACAAATATTTTGTTTAAACATTTTTGTTGTATTTTAGTTGAGCTTTTGACTCAATAGTTTGTTACGTTTTCACTCCATTATTTGTGACTTGTACGATATATAAATATAGCAACTTGTAACAGCAAAATATATAATCTAGTATCTTAATCTTCTTCTTTAGACATTGCTGACAGGTTGAAAGTTAGGAGTCTGGTAGCTCAAACCACCTGCAAAAAAATGAAGAACCAATAGGGTTTCCGACAAGGGAGTCTCTGATGGTTAAGTTAGCAAAATTCTAGTGAAGATGGAGGTTTCAAGTGACGAGAAAGAGAAAAAGATGCATTTACTTACCTGATTTTCCTCTTTTATATGTCATTAATCCCCTCTACGTGGGATGAAATCCCATTACTTTCAGTTATCTTCCCCATTTCTCCTGTTTTAGGAGAGACATGAGGGAGAGGAAACTGCTTCTGCCTAATATTGCGGGATTCCCTAGGATGCTAACTCATTGAGTGAGGTCGAGCTCTTTTGGGTTTCGGATTGTCTGAGCTCTTGGTCAGGAGAGATATGACTGGTCTGCATCAGTTTACCTAGCTTGCATGTGAGATTGGCCAGGCTACTAGCTAGGCCATGCTATCATAATTCACCCCCCAGGGTAAGGACATTTATGTCTGCCTCTTGTCATCTGTCTTGGGATGACGCCTCAGTTCTAGTTAAGGCATTTAAGGCAGGCCATAATGACTTCCTCTTTTATCGTGTAACGGCTGCTATTTATTGCAGGGAGTGCTTCGTTTCCTACGCTCTATCATAATAACAAGACCGTTATTGCTGCTCGTCCATCACATGTACAGCTAGTAAAAGGCTTTGATTTTGCATATAAGCCTTCCTTCTCCTTCCTTGTTATTTTTTGCGTTTGATTTGTCTTTATTTTTTGCTTTTTCCTTTTCTCTTTTCTAGGGTAATCTATCATAGAGGCTTTGGCACGTCGAAATTTCTTGCTTCTTCGTTTGCAATCCACCATTCTCCTAGTTTTCTTTTGCAATCCACCATTCTCCTAGTTTTCTTGACATTCTCCACCTTATCAAGTTGGTTATTCTTCTTCCTCTTCTTTTCTATTTCGTTTGACAATGAGTGCTTCTAAGGATCCTAGTGATAGAAAGGGGGTAGGCGAGGGAATCTCGATCGATAGTGCTCCCAATTCCAGTGATGGCTCGGCTTCTACCGACGGAGCACCATCTTTAGAATTCGAGCAGTCGGTAACCATTTCATAGTCGAAGAGGACATCTCATCGTCTGCCAGGGGTAGGCAGCGTCTGTTCATCGGTTAAAGAAAATGAGCTCTCCATTTTGCTCGGCAAAGTGGCGGCTTCTAACCAATACATTGTCAACGTACCTAGCTCTCTCTAAAAGGGAAAGACGACATTTACTAATAAGCGAAAGCTAGCAATCTATGAGGCACAGTTAGAAGTTAGAGTTCGTCTTCCCTTAACTCCATTTAAGGTGGAGGTGCTCAATTATTACAACATGTCTATTAGGTAACTCCATCCCAATGCTTGGCGCATCCTTTCTGCTTTACAAATCTTGACAATAGAGCATGGAATAAATTTAACCCTTAAACCCTTTTGGACTACACATATGGTCGGTCTTCGTGCCGAGGCAAAAGACCACAATTACATACAAACTCCAGCAGGCTATAAGGCCTTTTATGGCAATCCAGACTCCCTTAAGAAGTGGAAGGATCGCTATTTTCTTGTGTAGAGTTTGCATAAAGACTTTCCTTTTCGTACTACCTGGAATCAGTTCATCAATCGTAATGATAACGATTTAGAGTTAACCAAATAAAAAGAGTTGATTTTAGCTCAATGGAGGGAGATTTCTCAAGACAAATGGAATCCTAGAAATTTACTTGATCCCTATGATTCTGAGTTTGTTTTGTGGAAGAAAAAAGGTAGCATTTTATTTATTTGCTCAGTGTCACCGATCCTATCCATAATTTTCTTCATTTCTATAGTTATTAAGAGAAGGGGCAGACAGATGGTGGCTGACATTATACGGGATAAGAGGCAGAAGGTTGCCGATGCTACTGTTAGCATGCCTGCCACTACACCTAAGCCTGTGTCTAGCTTTGCTACGGAGGTTATTCGTACTCGTACTGTAGTAGAGATAGTAGACGAACAACCATCAGAAGGGGCTTCAAATGGTCAAGCTAATGAGCCATGTATGAGCTTGCCTCCTTCTGGGGAGGTAATAGTTGTGGCCAAAATATAAGGGTCCAACGAGAAAGATTATCGGACTTTAATTGCTAAAGTCCTTAATTTTTAAGAGAAGTAGGGGAGCTCTTACTCCAAAAAGAGTAAGGAGTTTACTACTTTCGTGCATATGGTGTCCTGTATACTGAACAAGGTAGCTCCCCTCTTTAGCTTAAATGTCGAGCAGTTGTCCTCGATATGAAAAGGCACCAAGTGGAGCTACATTATTGTGTGAGTTCGCCTATTAATCGTATTACTCTCTAACCTTTCCCCCATTTCCTTAACATTCTTTATAGGGGTCAATGATTATAGGCGCTGTCATCGCCAAGATGAACGTTTTTATCTCCAAGTGGAGGTAGGCAGATTCTACTTTCGGCGATCTCTCCTTTAAGCTGAATAAGTCTGTCCTCAAGGCCACAATGGCTGAGAAGAAATCTGAGGAAAATGTGAAGAAATTTGCTAGGCTTAAGGCATTATCTGCCCAAGAAAAAAAGAATGCTCAAGTCCTTACCGCTGAGCTAGAAAAGACAAAGCTGCAGAAGGTAAAGTTAGAGAAGAAGTGCTCCGACCTGAAGCAAAAGTGCTTAGAGCAAGAGGAGAAAAAAGTGCAGCTGGTTGTAGATAAATGCTTGGCTTTTGGCACTAAGCTTTATATTGTTGTAAAAGAAAAATATCCAAGCTAAAATTATCCTGGATGGATGATGTGTACCCAGATAAAGATTAGCTCGTTTGTATAAACTATTTAGGAATGAGAATTTGCTATTTTTCCTTTGTGTTTGTGTTCGTTTAAACTTTTTTGAGCTTTTCTATTTTTTATCGAGATTGATTGTTTGTCAAATACAAGGGCCAATGTCCTTTTAGGCAAAGATATTTGGTGAGCTTTGTTAGCATTAGTGCCAATTAGTTGGTCTTTTAGTCAAAGGCTTATGTTCGGTTTGGCAAAATTGCCTTATTGATGAAAAATGAAAGGTTGGCCTTTTACTCATAGGCTTATGTTCGGTTTGGAGAAATTGCCTTAATAATGAAAATAAGAGGCGACTTAGTTGGCGATATTGCCAAAAAATAGTTCAAGTCGTAATAAGTTGTTATGGCGATTATGTCGAACATCATTAAGGCACAAATACAAGACTTAGAAATAAGTTAAATTGAGCTCAATAAAAATAAATAACTTTCATTGATTGTCATCCATTATAAACATGTGCTCGAAAGGTGGTGTGTGCCAGTGAGCTTAAAAATACAAATAATAGAATTAAAACTGAATTGGCGATAATGTCGAGCTAGTTTAACCAAACAAAAATAGGAAAGAACAAATGGATTATTTCGAGCTACTGGTTGGATAACTTAAGGCTTGAAACATTCCATGAGCGTGGCAGAACTTTGCCAAAGAGATCTTCGAGTTTGTATGCGCCACCTTTCATAACCTGGCGAATCATATGTGGCCCTTCCAAATTTGGGTTGCCCACTCCTACCATTGTCTGGGCAGCTATTACTTTCTTCAAGACCAACTGCCCCACATGAAAAGACTTCAATTTTTCCCTTCGATCATGGTACGATGCCATGTGATGTTTATATGCTGCCAACTGCACCTGGGCAAGCTCCATTTTCTCCTCAAGTCAGTCTAAGTGGTAGAGTAGATTAGCCCCATTTTCACCATCATACTAGGAAGTTTGCATGCTTGGGATTCTTATCTCGTAGGGAATGACTGCCTCTGTTCCATAAGTTAGAGAGAATGGTGTTATTTTTATGGCTGCTCAAGGTGAAGTCCGGTATACCCACAACACATTATTAAGCTCATTAACCCAGAGTCCCTTTGTTTCATATAAACATTTCTTTAGCCCAAACAAGATGGTTCTGTTAGTTACCTCGATCATCCCGTTGAACTGGGGGTGATAAACTGAAGTAAAACATAACTGAATGTTCAGCTCTAAGCAGAATGCCTTGAAAGCCTGACAGTCAAACTACTTTTCATTGTTCGAGATGATGAAGTGTGGTATTTCGAATCTAGTGATCACATTCTTCTGTAAGAACTTAATGATGTTTATCGGAGTGTTGATGGTGAGGGGTTCGACTTCTATCCACTTAGTGAAATGGTCAACAACTACCACAAGCAATTTCCTTTAACCAGTTGCTTGAGGGAAACGTCCTAATATGTCAATCCCCTATTGGGTGAAGGGCCATGAGCTATAGATTAGTTTCTGCTAAATTGAGCTTATGTGTGTGATGTTGGAAAATCTTTGGCATTTGTCTCACTTTCAAACTAGCACTTTGGCATCTACTTCTATTGTAGGCCAATAGTATCCCTGCAGAAGTGCTTTTCGACCAATGGCCTGTGCTCTGTCATGAGCTCCATAATTCCCTTTATGAACTTTCCTCAGTATATAGTCCTCTTCTTCGACACTTACACATAAAGTCCAAGGATTTGAGAAAGAACGCTTGTATGGCTTCTCATTCAGCACGGCATATAAGCTTGATCTTCGCACTATCTTTTGGGCTTGCATTGATCTTCTGGCAAAGTCCCTGAGGTCAAGTATTGGTAAATAGGGAGGTGTCATCCGTCCATTGGCTCTTAAACTTAAATATGGTAAGTCTCATAAGTTGGCTGTAAAATTGTTATATAGATGGTGCCTGTAGTCTGCACCGTGCTGTTGAGGGAAGCTCATTTTTTTAGAGCATCTGCTTCTTAATTCTCTATCCAGGGTACCTGTATGATTAACTAAGTACTTTTAACTCCTTTCATTCTGGCCAGGAGGATGGACGTCAACTATTTATAGTTGATCATAGAGTCCTCATTCGCCTCAAGTCTTCCCTTAAGCTGGCTAACAACTAGTTGTGATTCAAAAAATATCTCTAATGTATCAGGTTTTACCTTAATTGCTAGTTGTAGCCCAAAACATCGAGCTTCATACTCTGTAACGTTTTTGGAAACAAAGAAGGTTATGTGTGCCATTGCTCTAATGTAGATCTTCCCTAGACTTATCAATATAACTCCAGCTTCGGCCCCTTCTAAGCACACAGCCCCATCAATATGCAACTTTCATAAATTTTTTGTTAGTTTGGGAGCTGGTGTGTACAATTATGCTACAAAGTCTGCGAGGATCTATGCCTTCATTATTGGACATGGTTCATACTTCACGTCAAACTCCCCAAGACGGGATTTCCTCTCTGTTAACCTTCCCAAGGCCTTTGGTCTTTGCAACACCTTCTGCAAGTTCTAGTACGCACCGTAACAATGTGAGTCTGGAAGTATGGCTGTAACTTTGCAGTGGCGGTGATTAGTGCAAAGGCCAACTGCTCCACAATAGGGTACTTTAGCTTGGCACCTCGGAGGACTTTGCTTGTGTAGTAGAATGTAAACTGCTAGCCACCTTTTTCTCGAACCAAAATTGAGCCCATTGCTCCTTCAGAGATAGCTAGGTAGATGTATAGGATTTCACCAACCTGTGGTCTTCTAAGTAGCGGTGGGGTTGTAAGAAATTGCTTTAAGGCTTTAAAGGTCTACTGACACTCTTATGTCCACTTAAAGCTTTTCAAGTTCTTGATTGCTTAGTAAATGGCAAACACTGTCTGGCTGTATAGGAGATGAATCTTCCCAAAGTTGTGATTCTTCCATTGAGCTTCTGTACATCTCGAACTGTCTTTGGGGGCTCCATATCTAAGATTGCCTTGATATTCTCCGAATTGACATTTATTCCCCGCTTTGATATCATAAAACTAATAAACTTCTCAAACTATACACCGAGGCACACTTCTCTAGGTTCAGCTTGAGGCTCGCCTTCTTGAGAGTGAGGAAAGTATCTATGAGCTCGATAGGTAGATCTACTAATATTTTACTTTTGATAATCATATTATCCACATAAATCTCCATATTCCTACCTAATTAGTTCGTAAAAAGCTAATTCATCAACCTCTGGTATGTGGCACCTATATTTTTCATCTCGAAGGGCATAACACGATAGTAATAAATACCTTAATGAGTGATGAAAGTAGTCTTTTCCTTGTCTATCAAGTTCATTGGAATCTGATGATAGCCCGTCGATGCATCAAGGAAAGCATATTCTTTAAATCTAGCTGTTGAGTTCACCAGGAGATCTATATTTTACAGTGGATAGCTGTCTTTTGGACTTGCCTTATTTAGATCGGTAAAGTCCACACACATTCGCCATTTCCTACTAGCTTTTTTGACAAGTACTACATTAGCCAGTCAGTCCGAATAGAAAATTTCCCTAGTGAAATTGTTCTCCAACAAAGTGTTCATCTCCTTCTCCATCGCCAATTGCCATTCTAGTGTATGATTCCTCTTTTTTTACTTTATTGGCTTGCATTCTGATCGAATGTTTAGGGAGTGAGTTATTAATTCTTTTGATACACCCTTAATGTCTAGGGGTTGCCAAGCAAACACATCTATGAATTCTCTTATTACTGAGAGAAGGGCTTCTCTGTTCGAGCCTTCATTAATATTTGATATATGTACACTCTTCCTTGGTACTAGCTCGACCACTTGTAATACTTCCCCTAGCTCGGCTTTTCAATCTCCTTTGTCTGGTGTGTCCATCGTGTCAATGGCCAGGCTTGATTGGCCTCCTTTAGCATGGTTATGTATATCTTTCGAGCTACTCTCTAGTTTCCTCTTAGCACTACTACCCCTTTTGTCGTCAGAATCTTGAGTATTAAATTTTGCATAGACACATAAGCATCGATTGCAGCCAGTAAAGGCTGGCCAAAAATCACATTATATGATAGGGGATGTTGACTACCATAAAATTAGCTCAGCATGTTCGGACTACTGTATCATCTCTTAGTTGGATAGGCAAGTTTGTTAAGCCTTCCACTTTGACTAGCTATCCGAAGAGGTCAATGAGTGGGATGCTAACTTTCTCTAAATGATTCTCAGATACTCCTAGTTCCTTGTATGCCTATAATGTAATTAGGTTAACCACTCTTCCTATGTCTATCAATATCTATTGGACCAAGAAATCGTAGATGATTGCTTTAACTACTAGTGCATCTGTATATGGATGCTTACATGAGACCCATCAGTTGCTGAGAACTAGATCATATAGAGGGAGGCATATGTACCTGGTTTGATGGCGAGCACCTCCCTAGCCTTTCTCTTCCTGGAGTCGTCATATTGCCCTCCTCTTGTTATTATATGGATGACTTTGGCAGGTGCCATTTTGCTCTAGCTAGCTCAGCTTCTGTTCGGTGGAGGTATGGTCGACCCGTGTCTCCTCACGTTGTCCTCCTATTTCACAAAATATAACAGAGTCCCCTTCCACACTAGGTGTTTGATTTCCCTATTTAATGGCCTGTATTCCTCTATTACTTGGCTTTTATCCCTGTGGAAGGCACAGTTGAGGTTTTGATCTCATTGGGGTCTTCCCTCATT
Source organism: Excoecaria agallocha (assembly GCA_037975025.1). Taxonomy (NCBI): domain Eukaryota; kingdom Viridiplantae; phylum Streptophyta; class Magnoliopsida; order Malpighiales; family Euphorbiaceae; genus Excoecaria; species Excoecaria agallocha. The sequence goes on from CM075809.1 coordinate 18,393,583, forward strand.
GGACATGGGCAACTAACTTGCCCATTTTGCTTCATCTAATTGAGGATTTCCTTCCTAGTTGTGTTGAGGGGAGCAAACCTCTTTTTTTTCCTATCTTCGGAGTGAGAAGTGGTGACTGTGTAAATGTGGTTAGACAAAGTACTTCCCCTATACGATCTGGAGTCAGTCTGGCTAATCTTGCCTCTATCTTATATTGACCTTCTTGTGTCCTCTCTCTCCTTCTCAATATTTGTGTGATTGTATGCACTATAATGCAGGCACTAAGCCTGAACGATTCGGATGTACTTGTGAGCTCAAGATATGAGCTCGGTGAAATTTTTAAGTGGCTTCTTACTCAAAGAGTCACTGAAGTCCTAGCATCTTGTGTTTTTGATCAGTGCATTAATTGCCACCTCTAGATTAAGGTTTTTTATTTCCATCACTACTATATTGAATGTTTCCACATAAGCTCGTAAGGGTTCTTCCTTCTCCTATTGGACTTGATTCAGGTTGACTGACACCTTGTTTGGTCTAATTGCTGCCACAAACTTCAAAATGAACATATTGCTAAATTGCTCAAAGTTTTCAATTGAGTGTTTGGGGAGGTTTCAACGATCTAGGCTGAGTCCATCAAAGTCTGTGGAAAGATCTTACATGGTGCGGTATCATCTGCTGTTAACACCAGCATGGTATGTTGAAATTGGTTAATGTGGGCTCGGAGGTTGGCATTACCATTGTATTTTGGTAGGTTTGGTAGGCAAAATTTGGGAAAAGGAGTAGCTAGGATTTCTCTTGAGAGTGGCGAATGGAAACTACCTTGGTATTATAGAGTATTCCAATTTTGGTATTATAGTATATGATCTTCGAGGAGCCTTTCAAACTGTTTAGTTGTGAGGGTGATGGTGGACCCGAGTGTTGGGGGAACCACTAAGGAAAAGGGTCTCTAGTCATTGGTTATAAGGGACAGACAGGTTGGTAAGGCTATGTAGATTGGAAGGAAGGATGTGCCTGGGCAACTATGGCTGATAATGTGGCTAGAAGGTTCTGTGTTGCTTGCAAGGTAAGGTTGGAGGTTTTTGAGATGGCTGCAGCAGGGGATGCTGAGGTTGGAGCATTATTTGGCATTATAATTTATTTTGTTTCAGGGTGAGTGGGTAAGTCTGCTTGGTTTTTTAATGAGGTAGGGTTTAGGTTAAGGTATGGGAAAAGGTCCATATTCCACACTCACTACACCAAATGATGACAGGTAAAAGGTCAAAAGTCTAGTAGCTCAAACCACCTGCAAAAAAAAATGAAGAACCAGTAGGTTTCCAATAAAGGAGCCTCGGGTGGTTAAGTTAGCAAAATTATGGTAAAGATAAAGGTTTCTAGTGATGAGAAAGAGAAAAATATGCCTTTACTTACCTGATTTTCCTCATTTATATGTCGTTAATTCCCTTTGCATGAGTAGTGGGATGAAATCACATTATTTTCAGTTGTCTTCCCCACTTCTCATGTTTTAGGGGAGATATGGGGGAGAGAAAATCGCTTTTGCCTGATATTGCAGGATTTCCTGGGATGCTGACTCATTAAGTGAGGTCGAGCTCTTTTAGGTTTCGAAATATCTGAGCTCTTCTTCAGGAGAGATCTAACCGATTTGTATCAATTTACCTATCTTGTATATGGGATTAGCCGAGGTCATGCTATCAGACATTAACATGGTACCAAAGCAAACAAATTGTGGCTGCCCTTTTTGTCTCATTTTCTCTACTCATGGAAAAACAATAAAGGTAGAAAGTATTTATCAAATAAGGGTTTAGGCTAATTTGTGAAAATTATGATTTTGTTTATTTGTGAAAATTATGATTCTGTTTATTTGTGAAAATTATGATTATGTATATTATATCATTATAATTAAGCAAAACTCATAATTTATCTTTGAAGCTTAATGTTTTTACACATTGAATCCCTATAATTTTAAAACTGCACATTGGATCTCTTAAATTTTATGTACTTATACTTTGAATCCCTATACTTTCAAAACTACGCAATAGGTCCCTAAACTTATCTATTAGAACAAATTTAGTCCAAATGAACTTTAAAAAATAACAGTATTCCGTTAAAATACACGCGGTTTTAATTGAACTTGTGTTACACTGTCATTTGTGCCATACATTTTGGATTTAATGTGTTCTTCTTGAAAATTTTAGGGACTCAATGTGTAGTTTTGAAAGTATAGAAACCCAATGTGTAAAATTGTAAAAATGCAAAGACTAAAGTAGGATTTTTTTCCTTATCATTAATTAATTTTGGACAGGAATGCTTATATAGATGAATTGTAAAGGAAGATCTATTAATTAATTGTACTTAATTTTTGTACTAGTTTTAACAAATATAAAATTGAAGATATATTGCTAAATATAAAAGAAATGTTGAAACCAAATGGAAAATATATTGCTGGATATTGATAGGATTTTGAAGTTTTATAACTGTTTTACATTTATTTTTTCTTTTTGTGTATTATAATTAAATCAATTAATTTAACGACTTAATAATTTATAAGAATTTATATGTACCTAGGCTTACTATAAGTACCTAACATTCTCTCAATTTTCTCCATTAATGTAATACAAAAGATATATGTTGTGAAATTTGATTGTCTTCTTTGATTCCAAGCAAGTAAAATTTTATACTATTGTCATTATTTATTTCTAATGGATAATTTTTAATAAGATACATTATATTCAAATAGGTATATTCTATATTGATTTTCAATTGATTTGATATTGTGCCTACAAAGTGTACAAAGCTGCAAGTTTCTAGAATTAACATTTATTTAATTTCAAAATCTGTATATTTATTATAATCATTCCATTCTCCTTTAGATTTAATCAAAATTGATTTGTTATCCATAAAATTCCACCAATGAGAAATGCTGAAAATTTTGAATTCAATTGATAAATAAGAATATGAATAATAAAATAAAAATTAAAAGATAAACAAACACACTTTAACTTTATAGAAAATTACTCAAATTCAAATTATTAATTGTTAAGTTTCAAAATAGAATAAATATTATAAATAAAGATATGATTTAAAAGAATATATAAAAATATATGAACTCAAATATAAATTTTCATTTCAAAGGACAAAAAATTCATATGAACATTTTTACAAATACATTGTATGCAACCAAAATTGACAATACCAACAAAACAAAATTATATAATGATAAATATATATAATCTCATCAAAAAATTTTATATCAAAAGTGTAAGATTAGGAAAATTACATGTTCAAATACACCTTCTAAAAGTTGAATCCAGGATAACACAAGTACAATTTAAAGGTTATAGAAAGAGAGAAATTGCAGAAGATGGTGAGAATGCAAATGATTGGTTTGAAGGTTAAAGAAAAAAAAAAGAAGAAACATAAAGAAGAAGAAGAAGAAGAAGAAATAAAGAATAAACCAGAGATGGAAAAAAATGTTTCAAATAAAGGTGGCAAAATTGGTCCAACCTAAAAATTTTGTCCAAACAAATTGACCCAAACTCAATCTAACCCAAAAGTAAACCTGATAATGCTCAACATTATCTTCCACTTGGCCTGAATCACATTCGGCTTAGAGGACAACCAAATAGGAAGGCCCAACCAATAGTAAGCCTAACATCTCTAAGGCCTAGCACATGGCTGAGTGGATGCACATGGTAAATAAGGAGATAAGGCTATTCGATTGGACAAATAAGACTTACCTTACAATAGTCCACTGACACATGCCTCAATCCTTTTCGCCGTCTGCCCTACATCATATCGCTGCAAACCTAATCTGATGCTTGGATAGACTACTTAAATGGTCCTTAACACCTCTTATAGATACCAAGTTCTTTTACATTTCAAGCACACAACATTTTTATTATTCTCTCACTATTTTCTCTTTCTAAGACTGACTTAAGCATCGGAGTGCTCACGTTCTATCCGATCAAACTAGTCTTTTTTTGTAAATTCCAAACTCTATTTAACTTGATTGGACCTTACAATCTTGATAAGTGTAAATTATATATTGTTTTTAGAATGTTTTAAATGTTGTTATTTAGATAATTTGGTGTAATTTTGGTTAATTTAGAGTTAAAATGTTGATTTGTGTGTTTTAAAAGTTAAATTTAAAGTTTTGGTGCTTTTAAGGTTTATTTTGTTAAGAAAAGGATTTAATTGCAAAAAGTCAGGAGGATTTGGGCCAAAACTATAAATTTGAAAAATTTATGCAAGAAAATAGACGTGAAGTCTAGTAGACTCATGAGTGGCCCTGTATTTCATTGCTTGGAAACTTAAGTGGCCGTGCATTAGGTAACTTGGAGCATGATTAGCCGTGCAATGTGAAGGAAGGATTTTTAAGTGGTCGTGTGTTCCTTCTTTTCTTCTTTAAGTGGGCGTGTGTTTCAAATGAAGGAAATATGAGTGGCCATGCATTTTGCTGTTTCTTGAAGAAGTGGTCGTGTATCTCTAGCAAGGGAAGTTAAGTGGCTATGTGAATCATTTCAAAGAGAATTAAGTGGCCATGTACTTCAGTAATAGAAGATACACGGCAGTGCATTTTTTCAAGAGAATTTTAAGTGGCCACGTGTGTTTACACTCCTATAAAGCGAAGGATTTTCCAAACTTTCCGATCAAGGAGAATTTACTTCCTACTTTAATTTTAGAGTTTTAGAAGGATTCGACTACTATTTTTGTCTATAAAAAGGAGTCTGAAGTATCAAAGAAGAGAATCAATCACTCATCAATCAATTATCAACATTAGTTTTCAATAGTTCATTAGTTTTAGTTTTTACATAGTTTTCTGTCTTTGTTATTTTTACTGTTTTCTTTAAAAGCTTTGTTTTGATTTTAAACATGTTTGGCTAGTAGATTTCTTTAACTTTTGCTAAAGGATACTTGAATCCTTAACTTTTATTGTTATGACTTAAGCTTGTGCTTCAATTTAATGCAAGTTTGATTATTTCTTAGTTTTTAAACACAGTCTTATCTTTATGTAACTAAAAATTGGTTGTTAACTTGATTAAGCATTGGTTAGTAATTGGTTTTTGGTTGGATCATTGATATGCATGTTCTTAGGATAAATTATTTGAATTAATGCATAAATATAATCTGAATAAGTTGTAATTTTGTGTTAATTGAAGTAAGTTAAGATTAAGAAGGGTGTAATTAAGAATAGGTGAAAGTTGAATTAATTGAGAAAGGATTTAATAGAAATCTAGGAGGATTAATTAAGTTTTTTTTATGCTAAGTGTTTGATTGTTCTGAATAAGGAAATTTTAATACTTGGAATGATAATCTTGAATAAAGTTATCTGGTTTTATTAAACTGAATTCTTCATAATCACTTGTGTTTCTCTTTTGATTAAGTCATAATAACACTGGTTAAGGTGGATAGTCCTTTAGTGAAAGTTACTTTTAATATTGATATTTACTTCAATTAATTGATTGCTTTGATTTTATGTTCAATTATTTCAACTCTTTCAACTGTTTTGTTTTATTCTTAGTTTTAAAATTTTGTTTTTAGTTTTTAGTTTCAACCATCACAACTTTTGGGTTTTCCCTTATTTCTTCTTCACACAAATTCTGTTTTAAAATTAAAATCACTCACACAAACACAAAATTCCCTTGGGTTCGATATTTTAGGTCATAATTATATTTTTCTATATTACTAAGTCAATCTAGTATACTTGATAAACACCGATCAAGTTTTTGGTGCCATTGCCAGGAAAGACATTGGCGTTTGTTTATTTATTTTGATTTTTAAAGTGGATTTTTGTGTGTTCTTATTCTCTTCTTCATTTATTCTTTGATTTTTTATTTTTAAATTTTTCTCAGGTGCTAGTGGTTTATGGTGAGAAAGAATCCCATTCTACCCGTAGACCTTTGAAATTGAGAGGATTTTCCATAGGATTAGAAGGCTAAGAGGCAACATGAATGACCCGAAAATAGAACAACCTATGAATGATCCACCACCACCTAGGATCAAAGAGTAAGACGTACCCCATCAAGCTCCCGGAAATGGGTATAGACCTAGGATCATTAGGGATTATGCTATTCCTAGGTGGAATGAAGAACATAGAACCATTAGGATTCCTCACCACCAGCCTTTTAAGATTAAACCTGCTACCATCACGATGGTACAAAGAAACCAATTTTCGGGCTCAAACATAGAGGATCCTGCACAACATTTAGATATGTTCTTAGAAGTTAATAACACTGTGCAAATTCCTAATGTATTGATTGATGTAATTAGGCTGAAACTTTTTCCATTCACCCTTATAGGAAAAGCTAGGGATTGGCTACAAATACTACCTAATCAATCCATCCATTCTTAGCAATAAATGCAAGAAAAATTCCTTTGCAAGTTTTTTCCACCTACAAAAATAGCCATCATTAGAAAACAAATCATTAATTTCCAGGAATTTTATGAGGAGCCATTTCATGAAGCATGGAAAAGATTTAGGAGACTTTTAAAAAGCTATCCACATCATGAGTCATGAGTCATGAGTCATAAATTATGAGTCATCACCTCTTCCATATCTTGCATGATTGTTTCATGACCTTATCAATACATGTTGAGCTATATTTTTGACTTATCCATGGTGACATTCTCTTAAATCAATATCTTGCATGCATGTTGATTCATACTCATGTAGTTTACATTAGTATTCTCCTCATTTTCCTTTCATTATAATGTGCTCACATTGTTATATTCCATTAGTTTTCTTGCACAATAGATATGTTTTCATCCATGGTTTGTCATTTTAAACTCACATTACTATTTTCATTTTTCAGTGGCACCTAAACGGACCAAGTACCCTAATGTTGTAAGCTCCTCCGGAATACGTATTCCATCATATGTGGACCAAGCTAAGGTGGATAAGTTTGATTACTTCAGCACTTATACGTATGTCCAGCCCACTTATTTAAGCCAGTACTTCCTAAATATTCCTGGTGGAAATTTATGGGATAATGAGGTACTCCCATTGCTTCAATGCATTGGATGGACGTAATTCATCGATAAGAAACCTAAGGTGTATCTTGATATGGTACGGGACTTCCTATATTCGTTTGAATGCTACTTTAATGGAGATGCTGATATGGGTACTATGGGCTTTAAGTTTGGCAAGAAGGGATATTCGTTGACTTTTAAGCAATTTTCAAAATATTTAGGATTTCTGCCAGATGCCCCTGTAAAATTGGCTGATGTATCCGTTGTGGACAATTGGAAAAGAATCCGAGATCCTCATCAAGATGAACCACGGAGAGGAGGTCAATGCAAGGTCCATGCTTTAAGGGATCATGCGTTAAGGATAACCCATCGATTTTTGACAAAAAGTGTTTACAACAATCTGAAGAATGCAAGTACCGTCAGTGTTTCTCAAGCCATGGTCCTTCGATGTATGGTAGATGGCATTTTCATCAATGGTACGTCAATTATAGCTAATAGGGTTAAGCAACTACAGAAAATGCCAAAAAACATAAATAGCATTTCCATTGGCTCGATCGCTATGGTTTTGGCTGTTGCAGTTGGACATCCTGCCATTAGAGATCCACTTGCAGGAGATCTACCATGCATTGACAACAAGATGCTCAAAAGAATGAAGATTCTCATTCCAAGACCATGTGGCCATTGGACTACTCAGAAGGAGTATCTACGAGAGAATAATATTCGGATTGAGGAGCAACAAGATGAACCGAATAAAGAAGTTGCTGCACCAGCTGAAAACCCACCTGTCAATAAGCCAGGAACACCAGAATGGAAAGGTACCTTTAGTCAATTAAGTCAGCGGATGGATATGCAACAGATCTGTTTGATTGCTTTGCAGGACATTGTTTTGAACATAAAAAACACAATGGATATATTTATTCAGCAGTATTGGGAGCACAATCCATCACCGCCTCCACCTCCATCAACATAGTTCGCCTTCATTTGCTGTGGAAAGCAAAATTTTGAGGAGGGGGTAGCATAACTTTCAGGGAGATTGACTTTTAACCTTCTTTATTTTTTTTCAAGAATCGATTTTATGTTTTGTGTTTCGTATTTTGTTTTATTTTGTTTTGTTTTATTTATGTTTCTTTTGCTTTATTAAGTCTGTAAAACCTATTAAAAACTTATGTAGTTCACTTTTTCATCTAGTTTACATGAGAACTTAGTTTTCCCTAGTATCCTTTAAAACTATGAACAAGTTGAACTCGAATATTAGAATATGCATGTTTAGAACCTTTGCTTAGCAGTAGAACAAATACGTTGTTTAGTGAATCTTTAGATAGTTTAATCTTCAACTAGATAAATATTTGTTTCCATTTCCTTGAAAGCACTTAGACCAATTTTGAATTTAGAAAAAATAATACAATGAAGTAGTGAAGTAAGGAAATTTAGAGCACTAGAACCTTCCTCATCACCCTTCAAAGCATATAAGCAACTCAAACAATTTAAAAAATGATCTAGGTAATAATTTTTCTTGATAAGCTTTCTAAAAAAAACCTTTATCCTACATTTGTGAAATTTTATCCATTGAAAGCCAATTTGAGCCTAAAAGGGTATGCTTAATGCGTACCATTAACATCTTCTTGTTACACTTAATTTTATACCATATAACCTAAAAAGCCTTTATCTCACCATATGGAATTGGCCACTTTAGGATTTAATGGATTTATGTGAAGATTAATGTCTTATTAGGTGTAGTGAGAAAATTTTAGCATGAGTTATTGATGAAGTTAAGAAGAGAAAAATGTCTTTGTATCTACCTTAATATTATTCAAGTATCTTGTAAATGCTAGCATCATGCGTGATAAAAAAAATTAGTTGAAAGATTGTGAAAAGAAAAGCTAGCACTTATTAAAAAATCTAAGTTTGGGGTAGTACAAGGAAGAAAAAAAATTTTGGTGACTTCTTAAAAAGGGGTATGATTTGGGTATATTACCTCTCAAAAGAGTTTTGTGTTAAGGAAGCTAAGCAAGTATGTTTAAATTATGCATTGATCAAGTTAATGGGATTAGTAATCTATTTTGTCTTAGAATGGCTATTCATTTTGATTATCTTATGTCCATTCTTTGATTGCCATGTCCTTAGCCCCATTACAACCCTTAAAAGACCTATGTGATTTTAAGCTTATTTTGAGTTGTTTAGCGGAGGACCTTCAAGTTTCGGTGCTAAATTAGAGGCTTATGGTGTATCTAGAGTTTCAAGCATAAAACCAGTTATATGCATATGCATTCATATATTCTATACTTCACTATCTAGTTGTGTTGATGTTTTGATTTACAAAATGCTTAAAAATGATTTGGTCTTACACACACTCAAGGAAATTAACTTATATTGTCTTGATTGAAGTTGTTCTATTTAGAGATTATATTAAATGCTTTTGTTAAATGCTAAGCTTGGTTGTAAATGTATAGTTCTTTGTTCTAGTTTGATTGTTTTAAGGATTGGATTGTTCTAATTTGCTTGAGGGCAAGCAAGGTTTAAGTATGGGGTATTTGATAAGTGTAAATTATATTTTATTTTTAGTATGTTTTAAGTGTTGTTATTTAGATAATTTGGTGTAATTTTGGTTAATTTAGAGTTAAAATGTTGATTTGTGTGTTTTAGAAGTTAATTTAAAGTTTTGGTGCTTTTTAGGTTTATTTTGTTAAGAAAGGATTTAATTGCAAAAAGTCAGGAAGATTTAGGCCAAAACTATGAATTTGGGAAATTCATGCAAGAAAATAGACGTGAAGTCTAGTAGACTCATAAGTGGACGTGTATTTCATTGCATGGAAACTTAAGTGGCCATGCATTAGGTAACTTGGAGTATGATTGGCTGTGCAATGTGAAGGAATGATTTTTAAGTGGTCGTGTATTCCTTATTTTCTTCTTCAAGTGGGCATGTATTTCAAGTGAAGGAAATATGAGTGGCCATGCATTTTGCTGTTTCTTAAAGAAGTGGTCGTGTATCTCAAGCAAGGGAAGTTAAGTGGCCATGTGAATCATTTCAAAGAGAATCAAGTGGCCATGTACTTCAGTAATAGAAGATACACGGCAGTACATTTTTACAAGAGAATTTTAAGTTGCCATGTGTGTTTACACTCCCATAAAGTGAAGGATTTTCCAGACTTCCCGATCAAAGAGAATTTACTTCCTACTTTAGTTTTGGAGTTTTAGAAGGATTCTACTACTATTTTTGCCTATAAAAAGGAGTCTGAAGCATCAAAGAAGAGAATCAATCACTCATCAATCAATTATCAACATTAGTTTTCAATAGTTCATTAGTTTTAGTTTTTACGTTGTTTTCTGTCTTTGTTATTTTTACTATTTTCTTTAAAAGCTTTGTTTTGATTTTAAACATATTTAGTGAGTAGATTTCTTTAACCTTTGCTAAAAGATACTTGAATCCTTAAATTTTATTGTTATGACTTAAGTTTGTGCTTCAATTTAATGCAAGTTTGATTATTTCTTAGTTCTTAATCACAGTCTTATCTTTATTTAACTAAAAATTGGTTGTTAACTTGATTATGCATTGGTTAGTAATTTGTTTTTGGTTGGATCAGCGATATGCATGTTCTTAGGATAAATTATTTGGATTAATACATAAATATAATCTGAATAAGTTATAATTTTGTGTTAATTGAAGTAGGTTAAGATTAAGAAGGGTATAATTAAGAATAGGTGAAAGTTGAATTACTTGAGAAAGGATTGAATAGACATCTAGGAGGATTAATTCAGTTTTTTTATGCTAAGTGTTTGATTGTTCTGAATAAGGAAATTTTAATACTTGGAATGATAATCTTGAGTAAAGTTATCTGGATTTATTAAATCGAATTCTTCATAATCACTTGTGTTTCTCTTTTGATTAAGTCATAATAACATTGGTTAAGGTGGATAGTTCTTTAGTGAAAGTTGCTTTTAATATTGATATTTACTTCAATTAATTGATAGCTTTTATTTTATGTTCAATTATTTCAACTCTTTCAACTATTTTGTTTTATTCTTAGTTTTAAAATTCTTTTTTTTAGTTTTTAGCTTCAACCATCATAACTTTTGGATTTTCTCTTCTTTCTTCTTCACACAAATTCTATTTTAAAATTAAAATCACTCACACAAACACAAATTTCCTTGGGTTCGATATTTTAGGTTATAATTATATTTCCCTATATTCCTAAGCCGATCTAGTACACTTGCTAGACACCGGTCACATCTCACATCTCCTTTTTACTCGAATACAACATCATTTCGCTCACCATAAAGGCCTCTTTCATTATAGAATTTTCGAATTTATCAATTAGTGCTTTTGTTGAGAGCTTATGGTTGAGTCAAAATATTTAATCCAATTACAGTTATGGTGGATCCAAGTCTATAAATGAATAAAGCAAGCCTTAGGAACTCTCTATCGACTGCAAATCATTATCCTACATGCCCGAATCCAAAGACTCTATGAAAGTTTTTGAGACTATATGGAAAAACTCCAAACGGTGGCCATAATCGCACCAAAAAACGAGCGTCAACCTTGAAAAGGGCATTTCAATTGAAGGAAGTCAAATTAGAGAAGAGGCTTTGGGAACAAAGAAAAACAAAATAGCGTGTATCGGTTCCAAAGGAAAATGAAATGTCTTTCCTTTATGAAATTACACATTGATGCATGAGACTCTTAGAACTACCATGCTACAAAAGACACTAGAAGAGACAATAGAGTAATCTCCTTCTCCATATGTAAGCAAATCAATTGGAAAGGAAAAAGTGCGGTAGGATGTGAAATATCCCTCTCTTTTAACAGTACACACTGATGTAGTGCTCTTCTGATAGGGAGAAGAAGCACCGGAGAAGGTCATAAAGCTGCATCCTCTCTTATTTGCAAGAAAGGGAAAGGAAACATAATGAAGCACAAGGGAAAACTCTCATTTCAAGTTAAGACAAAAAAAAAGGCACGCTCATTTCAAGCTCCTAAGTACAAAAATGGATCAATCACACTCATCTAATAGGAAAAGTGCATTAGGACAAAAAAGAAAGAGGATAGAGTTCAATTGAGGTAACTAGAAGGTGAAGGGTCGTGAGGGCCTTCTTTACCTGATAATCATAAATATTCCAAACATCAGCCTCTCCCTCTTACAAACATCAACAGCGACCAGAGCGAAGAGAGCAAAGATAGTGCAAGAGCCTTTAGAGGGAAAAACACTTGAAAGGTCTCACCTTAGATACTTCTCCTCTCTTAAACATTAAGATCCGATCAAAATAAGCTGAGGAAAAATGTAAATGGACAAGGGACTATAGCTTCGGTAAATAACCAGGGATATTCCAGAGCTAGCAAAGCATAAAAAATATCTTACAATAGATGGATACCTCAAAGGTACATTGATAAGTGTGAATTATACTATGTTTTTAGTATATTTTTAGGTGTTTATTTAAGTTAATTTAGTCTTAATTAGTTGGTTTTTGGTTTAATTATTTATTTTATGCATTTTTAGGATTAATTATTAATTTTGGTATTTTTCAAGGCTAAATTAAAGAAAAAAGGGCTTAAAGTGCAAAAAGGAGAAAATTAGGGGCAAAAGCAAAATTAAAGGGAAATATGGCTTTCACTCAAGGGGAGCAGCCATGAATCACTCAACTGAGTGATTCCCTCACTCGGTTGAGTGATTTGGCACTCTTCAAAGTGAGATTTTCACTCACCCAAGCAAGATTTATGTAAAATGCGGTAGAATTTCACTCTCCCAAGAAAATATTTCACTCTCCCGAGTGCAAGGCTCACTCACCCGAGTAAATCTCCTATTTAGGTGATTAAAGTCTTTCTATTTCAATCAAATGCAAATTCTTCCAAGAAAGGAAGTCACAGGAGACGTAAACGACTCTCGGGGAGGTTATATAAAGAGCAGAAGACATCAAGATTAGGGAGGCTAAACTTTTACGAATTTTCTCTTTTCATAAACATACATTAGTTTAGGTTTAATTTTATATCAACTTTATTTTTATGTTGTTTGGTTTTTAATATGAAGTGCGAGTAGTTTTCTTTAACTTTTGCTAAAGGATACCTGAATCCTTAACACTTATTGTAATGGTTTAGCTATGCTTTCATGTTAATACAAGTTGATTATTTCTTAGTTCTTGAGCAATTTCTTATCTTTGGGTTGTATTGAGTCATTAATTAACATATTGAATAAATGGTTGATGATTGGTTTCAATTACAAGCTTTGATATGCATGTTCTTAGGTTAATTCATGAATGTTGATGTATGGTTATGTTCTGAATAAAAGATAATTGTACGTTAGTAAAAGTGGATTAAGATTAAGAAGAGTTAAACTAAGAATAGACTAAAATTATATTTACTTGAAGAAAGAGTTTAATGGAAGTTTAGGAGTCAAAACTAGATATTTATGCTAAATGTTAAATTGTTCTGAATAAGGGGAATTAATATTTAGAACGATAGTCTAAATAAGCTATCTGGCTTTATTTTCTTTAGTTTTCCATAGTCACTTGTATTCTTTTAGCTAAGTCATTACAATATTAGTATAGGTGGATGGTCCTTTAGCAGAAGTTGCCTTTAGCATTGAATTTTACCAACTTTAATTGATTGCTTTGTTTAATTTGTTTAAGTTTTATTTATTGAATCTTTCACCACCATCACAAACCTGGGATTTCTTCTATTCTTTGCACACGTTTTTCACCTTAAAATCTGAAATAGGTTGCATTCATCACAGTTTCCCTTGGGTACAATATTTGGGATCTTAATTTATATTTTTCTATATTACAAGCCGATTTAGTACACTTGCTAGATACCTGTCAAGTTTTTGGCATCATTGCCGAGGAAACATTGGCATTTGTTTTTAGATTTGAAAGTAAATTTTGTGTCTTTCTTCTTCTTTCTTCTTTTTCACTCTTTATTAATTTTATTCTTTTATTCTTTACAGGTGTCAATAGTTTATGCTAAGAGGCGAGCCAATTTTGCCTATTGACCCTGAAATTGAGAGGACATTCCATAGGATTAGGAGGTTAAGGCAAAGAGAGATGAATTTAGAGTATTAAGAACAGAATAACCTTAACAACCTTAATAACCGTCCTCTCTATAATCTACCAATGGATGATCCACACCCTAGGATAGAAGGGCAGGTTGACCAAGTTCAAGGGAATGGGTTTAAGACTAGAACCATTAGAGATTATACAATACCTAGGTAGAATGAGGATTATAGAACTATCAAGATACCTCACAACCAATATTTTGAGATAAAACCAACCACCATAACTGTAACACCCTTAACAGAATAGTCATTTTCGATATAGAACTAAGCAATTTGGCCGGAATTTTATATTTATATATATCAATTACCAAACTTATTCAAATTCAAATCATCAATGTATCAAAATTTTGGCAGCACAACGGATACCTCCTACTAACCTCCTGAAAAGTCAAATAATAACACAACCTCCAAGAGGCACAATAGAAGAGCACGAATAACAGATACTGATCATTCAATCATTTGCATACCAATCATATTCATTTACTGTTATATTATTAATTACTATCACAAAATAATAGTTAAATAAATAAAATCAATTCTCACTACTATTAGATGAGTATATACATGCCAAAATACCTAAAAGTACAGGTAATCCTTTTCTTCAGACTTTACTCTATTGTGTACTATACTCCAACTCCTCTTTAGAATCTCCACGCAGTAAAAACTACGTGCTGAGTACTAAATATGCTCAATGGTGACTACCAATCCTAGAATTTTCAAATTAAGCATAATTATCAATTTTATGCCAATTATTATGTTGTCTTATCAAAAGTTGCTTTTAATTATTTTCACAGAATTTTCAGATTATTAACAACACTTTGGTAAACTTTTTACTTTGATTTAAACTTTTCACTTAATTCAGAATATTCTTTTTTTTTGGCGTTTAATGGTAAAATTGACATTTTTGTTTTCTTTTTTTTTTAATTTTACTTAACTTTTACGTATGACTTGACTTTTTAAGTAAAATTCTCTATTTAATTAATTCAGTACAATCTTATTTTGATGAAACGATTTACATAATTAATTGTCACGGTAATGGCAGATTTTCAATGTAGTGCTTTATGTCTTCATTAATTGCAACATTTAAATTTTGCTATTTATTCTTTTATTTTACTCAGACTTTTTGAACTACTTGTCAGATTTCAATTATCAAAGTTTTTAACATTTAATGCAAAGTGATGTACTTAATTAGAAACACTTTGTAAATATATCTTTAATTCCTTCCTTTTTCTATACAAATGTTCTTTTACCTACTTATAGCAAACTTGGCACTTTTCATTTCTAATTACAGAATAGTCATCTATTTACTTATTTTTACCTTCAGTTAACTTTTGGCTTACAAAAGTTTAGATCAGATTTTGTTTGAATTTTTCATATAACATATTATTATTTTAATCCATAATTTCTAATTATGAACTTACCACTTTTCTTTTACATAAGCATATTTTTGGGTTATTTAATCATTAAATTACTATTTTGCCTTGTAAAATAATCTCTTTTCACTTTTGCTTATTAATTTCAATTTTTGGGAAAACTTACATTTTTACCCTAGAACTTTTTAATTCATTCAAGTAAGTTCTTTTATTCAAAACTTTTACATCCAGTTTACTTTTACAAATTCTGACTTATTCATTCCAATATGCCCCTAATGCAATATAACAAGACTCTCAGATAGGATACGCAGGACGTGAACCCCACAGGGCCACAACAGAGAGAGAAATGACCTTCAAGGGACCATTTCTCATAGAGCAGAGAACAGAGATAGAGAATGGCATGGTGATCAGAGATCCAGTCTATAGCATAGCAAGTTGCCATGACCTGCACCGCGGTATAAGGTGTCCCTATGGCTAGCTATTTATATCCTGTATAAGAATGTTACTACCTGACTATTGCTAAAGGCAAAACCAATCAATTATTTTCAGAGTACCTTTCAGACTTTCAGAGTATTTTATTTTCTTTCTTTTTCTTAAACAATTTTTTTTTGTTGATCGCATTCTTTTTAATGTTTTTGACTATTCAAACATTTTCTTAATCTTTTGACGGAACTTTCAAAATACTTTTATATTTCAAACAGTTGTAAAGTCTTTTTTTTTAATTGGTATAATTTATCAATCAATCTTTTCAGATCTTTGACTATTCAGATCTTTTATTTTCAGTCACTTAATTCTTTTCTTTTTAACCACTTTTTGGACTTTATTCTACAATAATTCACCGGAGGCATTTTCTACAGAAACTTTTTAAACTTTAAAATTTTCACAATTATTATCATTATTATTTTTTTTACACCGTTAGTGAAATATGTCTCCATAATTCACTGCGGTTATTCTTATACTATCTTTTCAGAGTCTTTTTCACTACTTAGTCAAATATTCTTTCAATACCTTTTTACATACTTTGTGAATTATATCATTATAATTCACCTTTTCTTAGCACTTATTGAATTATTTCTCAATTATTCAATTATTTTATCTTTTTTTCATTCTTTTTATTCCTTTTTGACTTCTAATCAATTTCTTACTTTTTCAACCTGAATTTGCGGTGGTTCAGAATTTGAATTACTTTTAATACGGACTGTTAATTATTTATAATAATTCACTATTTTTTTATTTATGAATTATTTAGTAATAATTCAATACGGTTATTTATTCACTGTACTCTTTATTTTACAAAAATTTATCCTTTGACTATTTTTTTATACGAATGTAAATTAATTTTCATTAATTTACTAACTTTTACATATTTATTGAATTATTTTTTCATAATTCAATATATTTACTTAAACTTGCTCAATGTTTATTTTCAAAAATATTCTCATTAATCATATAAATTCTATAAAAAAATTATATGAACATTATTTTTCAATTATTATCATTTTAACTCATTTTATGAATTATTTCACCATAATTCATCCGATACATTATATATATACCTTTATACTTAACTTAAAGATTCTTCAATAAATTCCATAAACTTCATAAAAATTCATGGTCATTATATTTCATGTATTACCTTAATCAAATACTTAATTTCATCATACTAGATAATCCTGATTACTGTTACTAATTATATTCATTGATCCTATTAATCTTGTGATTTATCTGTTAATGAAGCATATATGAGCATACATACCTTTATACTATACATATCATATACGATCAAGGGTTATACTTTCACATGTTGTTTGTTATTCTTTACATAACTTAATAATTACATGCCTTTAAGTACAAATTTATCTTTATCTAACCAAAAGAGATACAAAATCAATCTCATACATCAAAATACTCCTTCTATTCTGATGTCGGCTTTGGAGATTGTTGGCTTTGTCCCTGGACAAAAGTTCTACCCTGCGAACGTACACGGATAAACACCCATGCTAAGCTATAAAGCTTAGTGGAGAACAAACTAATATATTGATAACCACTCACAGTGGTTATCACCAAGCATGCAACCATAATATAACATAAATTGCATATACTTCATTAATAAAGAATAAAGTAATGATGAATGAACATAATGCACTATTGAAAGGAATGATTGTTTCATTCAATCATAGCATGAGAGATTATAAATTGTATCTGCATATCATTCATCTTATAAATTTGTCTACTTAATTTCATGTGGGTGTGGATAAAGGGCGCTGTGGATACCATAAGGTATCAAATCTGTGAATATCCGAAGGTATTAAATTTGTGGACCCATTGGGTCAGAACTATGGTCTCATTTAAAGACAAACTATGGACTCATAAGAGTCAAACTATAGCAGTTGCGATTGTAACCCTATAGGCATGCCTATCTATCCACAACCAAGTCTTTTATGTGCAGGCATAATAAATCACTTTTCATATATTGTGAAATTGTATTCACATAATCCAATATAGCATTAATGAATGCAAAGTACTTTAATATCATGCATTGATAATCTCATATTATACAACAATCATATACTGTCATTGTAGAGAATTAAACTCATGCATATTATATTTTGGGTTAATAGAATCTCGCCTTTCAAGTATTAAGCAAGTCTTGTAAGTAAAGGGATGTCTTTACTACATAACTATAATTTAGGATGATTTATAAGCTTAGGAAGGGCTTTTAGATAAGCTTAAACCTCAATTAGAGTCATAAAAGTCCAAGTATCAAAGAACGGGGAAGGGTCACGGTTACTATGAATTCCTTAGTAACCGTGAGATGGCATAAGTTTTGCTTCTGGACCAAAAGTTCACTACCTCACGGTTACTAAACCTAGGGTAGTAACTGTGAAGTAATACTACGAGGATGGGTCACGGTTACTATGAAAACTTAGTAACCGTGAGCCAGGGCATACTTTTGGTCTAGACTGAAGATTTAGGCACCTCACGGTTACTATGATATTCATGGTAACCGTGAGCCCTAAATCGCCTCGAGACCGATTTCCAGTCTCGACTTCTATACCATTTTTGACCTGTAAAACAGCAATTTCACCCAAAAGGACCTTCAACAAAGTTGTATGCCTAAATTTTTAGTTTCTAAAACACCAAAAAATAATCTCAACAGGACCTGTAAATCTTTAGATATTTAAGAAAAACCACAGACTATTAATGAAGATAAAATAACAATCACAATCATATTTCAATACCGATTTTCACTATCATGTAGTGAAAATCAGATTTCGGTTTCTTCTAACAAAATCAAAGTATACAAATCTAGTTTCTATACCAACTAGAATTTCATCATTTGGACATCTATAGCTCAAGATATGAGCAAAAGAGTACCAACTGGTCTTTTGATCTTTAAAAACAAATTTTTCATATCATGTAACAAAGTTTGTGTTTTTCATCTCTAAGCCACTTCCAAGCTCAAAATCAACCATAAAACACATGAGAGAAGCACTCAAGATCTCTCTCATGACAAACCATCAAATGTACACATATAAAACCTAAGTTCCCATACCTTGTTAAGCTCCAAGTTTTTTTCAACCTTAAGTAGCCTCTTTCCCCTTTCTCTTGCTTGTTTCACCTTCTATAAAATAAGACACTTCTATGAAAATCCATCAAGCTATTCCATGAATCATATACATCAAAGAATAATAGAGTTACCTTACCACTACATCTAAGTAAAACTTCTTTCCTTTTCACCAAAAACCAAGAAATCTAGAGAGAGAGAATGAGAGAGAGAGTTTAGGGTTAAAGAGAGAGGTTGAAGATGAAGAGTGCAGACCAAAGGTTGGCCGGCCACCTCTCCATCAAAATATCTCCCTCCCTTATTCACTTGATTGGCCCAAATGTCACATGAATGGAATTCTTGCTAATTGGTCCTTTAATTTCTTTTATTTCTAAATTTTCCCCAAAACTTACTCTCTCACTATACAATTAGGTCCTTCTCTACACAATTATACTTAATTAAACATAGGCACTAATAATTAATTATTGATAATACTACTAGGGTATACTGAGGGGCATTACACTTAAAGTACACATTCATTTTCTTTAAGAATGTGATTCGGCCATTAAGGAATTTTCCTTAAAAATTTGTTTCAACTCAATTAACCTTACATTTAAAGCTTAATTAAAGGCTCAATTTCATTATTTAAAGGGTAATTTCAATATACATATATTTTTTCCTTTTCTTTTCCTTAATTGCATATTCAATAAATATTTCAAAAATATTCACATAATTTTTATAAATTTCACAAAAATTTATACATGCATTATTTCATATATACTATCAAATTAAGGC
Source organism: Excoecaria agallocha (assembly GCA_037975025.1). Lineage (NCBI taxonomy): Eukaryota > Viridiplantae > Streptophyta > Magnoliopsida > Malpighiales > Euphorbiaceae > Excoecaria > Excoecaria agallocha. Next base: position 18,413,280 of record CM075809.1, read on the forward strand.
CTAAATTCATTAAAATACTTAACATATAAATTTTTTTCTTTCATAGGGAATTTCAGCCACCATGAATAAAATTCCTCACACATTTTTTTATTCAAATTAAGCATTCTATCATACTAAACTAAGGGGTAATTTCACTATTATACAATTAATTTCAAAATTAATCAATTATATAAAATTTTCATAATAAACCCTAAGGAAAATTATTAAATTAAATGAAAAATACTAAGATTTAGTAGTCACTAACCTCAATCTTGCCATTAACCTAGTACAAACTTCATTTTCTTAGCCTTGAACCCATGAAAACTATTTTTTCTCAAAATTATCTTCCATTGTTGAAATTTTCACCTCATTTTTCACCAAGATAAACATCATTTTAGCTCAAAATAATCATGAAAGCATACTCTAGGCACCTAAATCTATCTATAGGTGCCTTAAAATTAAATTAAAAACCAACTATTCATTTACCACATTTTGACCTCCATGACCTTAACTCTTGTTTTCCTTAACTTTTCTCCCTTCAATCTCTAGTTTGAACTTAGATCCAACAACTAGAGAGGCTGAAGATCATTTTTAGTGTTTGGATCAAGAGAAAATAGGTTGCACGCAAATGTTTGGCTCAATCGGAGTCTATTTTCTATTCGGTTCAATTAAATCGGTCCGGTCCAAAAATATCGGTATTACAGAAAAATTTACTTTTTGTAGCCAAAATAATCTACATATTATTTTAGGCCTATCTGTAATTTTTGATAATTTTTTGAATTTCGTTTGCTATTTTTAAATATTTATATAAAATTGAGTCAATTCTCCAATAATAAAAATTAACTCGCTATATTTTTCGTATTTTTGATTTTTGGAGGTCCCTATGACCTCGATTTTACTTCAAATTTCAACCATGGACTCACCATGAATAATATTTTTCGATGGTCAAATAAAATATTTTTCACTTCGGGTACACTTTTTAGCCCGAAAAATACTATTCACTGTCAGAAAATACTATTCACGACTAATAAAGTGTTGAGGCCATTACAATAACTATGGTCTAAAAGAATCAATTCTCTGAATCAGAAATAAAGGACCTAGCTCAGCATTTAAACATCTTTCTAGAAATCATTGATACAATTTAAATACCCAATGTGTCTATGGATGCCATTCGACTTAAGTGATTCCTATTTACTCTCATAGGTAAGGCAAAGAACTGGTTGCATATGCTACCAAGCCAATCGATTCAGTCATGGCAATAAATGCAGGAAAAATTCTTATGTCGTTTCTTTCCACCTTCCAAAACTGCTAGTATTAGGAATAACATTCATAATTTCTATCAATTATATGAGGAACCATTCCATGAAACTTGGAAAAGATTTAGGAGACTCCTAAAAAGTTGTCCACACCATGAAATTGTTGTTAATCAACTAATGAACTAATGCCTATTTTCTATGCAGTTGGGAATCAGTCTACAAGATCTCTCATAGATGCAGCTTCAAATGAAGGTTTCATGAATAAGATTCCTAAAGAAGCCTTTCTACTGTTGGATGAGATGGCCACCAATGATGCTCAGTGGGCAAGTATAGGGACTATACAGAAAAAGCAAGTTGTACATAGTGCGGATGAGGTAGCCATGTTAAGGGCAGAATTAGATGCATTGACGAAGCAGGTAAGTAGTTTACAAGTTAAAAATGTGTCATCTTTATCTTATACTGGATCACATGTAGCATCTGAGAATGAGAAGAATGTAGGAACATTAGTAGAGGAAGTAAATACATTAAACCCTTATAGTAATACTTATAATTCTGGGTGGAGAAATCACCCTAATTTTTCATGAAGAGAAGGAAATAATGCATCTTCATCTAGTAATCAACCTAGGGCTCCATTTAATCAGAATATAATCTCCCATAGCAATAACCACCCGTTTAACCAAGCATCTACATATCAACCTCTAAGTTTTCAAGCTAGACCTCAACCCACACAAGATAGAAAGCCCAATTTAGAGGAAATATTTGCCAATTTTATGAATTTTCAAACTAATTTCATGGCTAATTAGGATGCTAAATGGAAATCACAAGAAATTTGGATGAGAAATCAACACATTTTTATTAGAAATCTAGAAAATCAAGTAGGGCAACTTGCTAACTCTATCTCAAATAGGACACATGACACTTTTCCATCTAACGTGAACGAGAATCCAAAATAGGAAGCCAAGGCAATTACCTTAAGAAGTGGAAAAGAGGTGAAGGAAGCTGAAAATGGTAAGCACCCTTTAGAATTGATAGAATCAACACCGGAGGTAAGTATTTCTAAACCAAATTTTGAAAAATTACCTATTGTTGAGAAGAGCAAAGGTAAGGAAAAACTGGTTTCTACTGTGCTTGATGAGTCTAAATTACCTTACCCATCACTAGCTAGGAAGGAAAAGCATAATGAGAAGTTAACTAGATTTTTAGACATATTTAATTATCAGAAAATTGTAGTGCAATATTAATGAACAAAATTCCTGATAAACTAGAAGATCCTAATAGTTTCACATTACCATGTGAATTAGGAGGAAATTTTGTTGGACATGCATTATATGATTTGGGTGCTAGTATTAATTTAATACCTTATTCAATTTGCAGGAAATTGAATTTAGGTGACATCAAGGAAATCCAAATGACACTATAATTGGCGAATAAATCGGTAAAGAGACCTAAGGATATTATTGAGGATTTATTGGTGAAAGTGAAAAACTTTATATTCCCAGTTGATTTTATAGTCATGGATATAAAGGAAGATCGAAAGGTACCTTTGATAGTAGGAAGGCCATTTTTGAGTACTGTGAAGGCTTTAATAGATGTGCATGGATAGATAGTTACTTTAAGATTCAATGAGGAATAAATGATTTTTAATGTAAATAAAGTAATGAAGCATCCTTCCTATGATTTTGAAGAGTTTGTTTATTTCATAGATGGTATTCAAGAATGTGTAGAGGAAAAGCAAGAGGAAAATTTACTAAATTATGAGCTTAAGAAATGTGTAATGAATCCACAAGATGAAAAGGAGGCAGAAAAGACAGAAAAAGAACTAATAAAGGAGCTGAAAAAAGAACATGAAGAGGAAGGATTAAAGGAGGATGAACCATCCCCTCCTAAGGGGGATTCTGAACTCAAAACTCTTTCCTCTCATTTAAAATATGTATTTTTGGAAAATAATGTAAAATCAGTAATCATATCTTCACTTTTGATAGGTTTGAAAGAAGAAATGCTTATTGAAGTGTTGATAAAGCATAAAGGAGCCACAGGTTGGGAGATAGTCGATTTGAAGGGAATTAATCCTAGTTATTGTACACACCGAATCCCTATGGAAAATGATTTCAAACTGGTGGTATAACCACAAAGGAGACTAAATCCAGCTATGCAAGAAGTGGTGAAAAATGAGGTACTGAAACTACTCGATGCAGGTATTATCTATCCCATTTCTGATAGTAGTTGGGTTAGTCTGGTTTAATGTGTACCTAAGAAAGGGGGAATGACTGTAGTAATCAATGAAAATAATGAAATTATCCCAACATGCACGGTGACAGGATGGAGAGTGTGTATAAACTATAGGAGATTGAACAATGCCACCAGAAAGGATCAATTTCATTTACCATTTATTGACCAAATGTTAAAAAGATTGGCAGGGAATAGGTTTTACTATTTTTTAGATGGATATTCAGGTTAGATACGAATTCCTATTATCCTGAAAGACCAAGAAAAGACCACATTCACATGTTCTTATAGTCCATTTGCATATAAGAGAATGTCGTTTGGTCTTTGTAATGCCCTTGTTACATTTCAAATGTGCATGGTGGCTATTTTTCATGATTTTATTGAAAAATTCATGGAGGTCTTTATGGATGATTTTACATTATATGGGTGTGATTTTGAGACATGTTTGTCTAATCTTGCATTGGTCTTAGAAAAGTGTCAAGAAACTAATCTTGTTCTTAATTGGAAAAAATGTCACTTTATGGTAAGAGAAGGGATAGTGTTAGGCCATAAGATTTTCGAGAAAGGAATTGAGGTAGATAGAACTAAAATTGATGTCATTGCTAAATTACGTCCCCCAACTAATGTTAAATTTATTAGAAGTTTTCTCGGTCATGCTGGGTTTTATTGTCGATTCATTAAGGACTTGTCTAAAATTGTTAAACCACTTCCTAATTTGTTAATAAAAGATGCTGCATTTAACTTTGATGATAAGCGTTTGCAGGCATTTAACATGTTGAAGGAAAAGTTAATTACAACACTGGTTATAACATCACCAGATTGGAGCTTACCATTTGAGATCTTGTGTGATGCTAGTGATTATGCAGTGGGAGTGGTTTTAGGGCAGAAAAGCAAGAAAGTCTTTTATACTATCTATTATGCCAGTCATACTCTCACCGAGGCTCAAGTTAATTATACAACCATAGAGAATGAATTTTTAGCAATTGTGTTTTCTTTTGAAAAATTCAGACCCTATCTCATTAGATCTAAGGTCACTGTGTGCTAAGATCATGTGGCATTAAGGCACCTTTTCACAAAGAATGATTCCAAACCAAGACTCATTAGATGGGTTTTGCTTTTACAAGAATTTAATGTGGAAATTAAAGATAAGAAAGGAGCTAAAAATTTTATGGCAGACCATATATCGAGATTGGATCACAGTAATATTGAAAAAGGGAAAATTTCTGACTTATTTTCCGATGAACATATTTACGCTATTTATGCCTGTGAAAATTCAGTTCCTTGGTATGCTAATATAGCTAATTTTCTTGTAGGAGGATACCTTCCAAAAGACTTTACTTGGCAACAAAAGAAAAAGCTTCAAGCAGATGCAAGACATTATCTTTGGGGTGACCCATATTTAATCAAAATTTGCCTGGATCAAGTCCTTCGAAGATGTGTTCCCAAAGAAGAACAAGAAGATATAATAAAGCAATGTCATGGAGGAGAAGTGGGAGGTCACCATGGAACAAATTGCATAGTACAAAAAATTCTTTAATCAGGTTTCTTTTGGTCTTCTCTTTTCTCTAATGTTAAGTCTTTCATAGAAGTGTGCAATAGGTGTCAACGTGTGGGGAATATATCTAAGAGGGATGAGATGCCTTTTAATAATGTTTTAGAAGTTGAGATTTTTGATGTCTAGGGAATCGATTTCATGGGGCATTTCCAAACTCTTTTGGATTTGAATATATCTTAGTAACTGTGAATTATGTTAGCAAGTGCGTAGAAGCGATAGCTTCTAAAACATGTGATGCCAAAGTGGTGCTTGAATTCCTTAGGAGGAATATTTTCACTAGGTTTGGAACACTAAGGGCCAATATAAATGATGGGGGTAAACATTTTATCAATTATCAATTCAAAGCATTGCTTAAAAAATTTGGTGTAAGGCATAAGATAACTACCCCATATCATCCCCAAGCAAATGGGCAAGTTGAAGTATCTAATAAGGAGTTGAAATTAATTTTGGAAAAAATAGTAAATAATTATAGAAAAGATTGGTCTTAAAAATTAGATCATGCTCTTTAGGCCTATAAAACTGCATTTAAAACCCCTATAGGCATGTTTCCATATAAATTAGTTTTTGGAAAAGCGTGTCATCTGCCGGTCGAATTAGAACATAAAGCTTATTAGGCTATAAAATTGTTAAACTTTGATTTGAGGTGTGCAGGAGATAAGAGAAAGTTATAGCTCAATAAACTCTACAAATTTCAACAGTGGTCTTATAGCAATGCAACGCTGTACAAAGAAAAAACCAAGCAGTGGCATGACAAGAAACTCAATCACAAGGAATTTGCTCCTGGCATAATGGTTTTGGTTTATAACAGTCAATTACGGTTATTCCCAGGTAAACTGAAATCGAAATGGCTCGGTTCTTATCATATGTTGTCATGCAATGGCTTTGGAGTGGTGACTATCAAGAGTCTGAAAGATGGGTATGAATTCAAAGTTAATGGTCACAAGTTAAAACCATATCGCGTTAGACACATAGAGGTTGTTGAGGCAACCATGGTATTCCAAGACTGATTTAGGGGATATAAGTCTAGCTGACAACTTCCTAAACTCAGAACTAAGCTCTTTCTCTTCTTTGTTTTTCATTATTTACATTTTGTGTTTTCTTGTTTTCTTTGTTTTGTTTTTGCATTTAAAGTGTCTTTGTTACATAGTTGTTGTGTTGTCTTACTTTAGTTTTTATTTCATGTCTAATAAAGGAGTGTGTCTATTCTTTATAATGTGCATAAATGCTTGAGATGTGAGTTGTTATGAGTTCATATGCAAATTAAGCAAATAGGCTTGTGTTTGAAGAAATTGAAAGGTGGGAGTTTGATAATGTGTGATCATTAATATTTTGAGAGTGATTTGTTTTGAGGATGAACAACAAAGTGAATGAAGGAATTTTAGTGTTGTTAATTTAGTGTTGAAAAAGAAATTTTTAAAGGAGAGGTTTAGCATAATTAAAATTTTGGATGGAGGGCTTCAATCATGGAAGAGATGTTTTCCAAGAAAGGGAGCAGCCTTGGGTCACTCGGCCAAGTGACTTTGGTCACTCTCCTGAGTGCTTGGCCACTCTTTTGAGTGAAATTACACTCTCCTAAGTGCTTTAGGTTTCTATTTAGCTTTAAAAGGCAGCCTTTGTGCACTCTCCCTAGTGGTAATTACAACTCTCCCGAGTGAAGTTTGAAGATGAATCACGTAAAAAATTGTTGAAGCACCATTTGGTCCCTTTGAAAGCTAAAAGGACTCACTCGGCCAAGTGAGATTTCACTCACCCGAGTGGTCCCTCCTTATAAAGCCACTCTCCCTCTTTTCTTCTTCACTCTTGCACACACCGTTTCACTTATTCTCTCACTCACCCATTGAGCAAATTTCACTCGCCCGAGTACTTTTATTTCAAGTTAAAGTTTTGCATCTCTGTTGGTTCCATTTGTCTAAGTACGTGCTTTTTAATTTGCAAGTTTGGTTTTTCATTTGGAAAATAGCTTAATTTTTCTTGAAATTGATGTAACTTGGAGTTGTTTACACTTAGAATTTGAGCTTGAAAATGTGTTGCTATTTCATTTCTTTTCATATGAGCTTATAGAGATTATGTTAGTCATGCATATATTAATTTTTGGTGTCCATTGGATTGCAATATGATCTTGGTTTAGCTTATGCAATATGTGCACACAAGGTGTTTGTTGAATTGCTCCAAAGAATGCAATTTCATTTTTGGCTTTATTTTGTTTAGTAACTGCCATGTTCATTTGAATCCATCTTTGGCCATATCATTTTCTATGAATCTTTGTTCATTTATCTCTTTGTTTCAAATGCTTTAGTGGTTGATTTTAATCACACTTCTCTTTAGGATCTCATGTGCTACATTATTCTTTTTCTTGCTGAAATTCTTATTGATTTTGGGTTCTTTCTTATGTAGTGGCTCCTAAGAAAGCTCGGCATGCTGAAGCTTCCAGCTCTTCTGGATCACACATCCCTGCATATGTAGATAAAGGAAAGTAGTCACTATATGAACACTTTAGTGCTTGTACTTATGTGAAGCCTGCCTATTTGAATGATTTTTTTCTAGATATAGCTTATGGCAACCTGTGGAATAAAATTTCATCATTAATTAACAACATAGGGTGGACGAAAATTGTTGAAAAGAAACCACATGTGTATCCCTCCATTACATGAGATTTTCTCTATTCATTTGAGTGTTATTTCAAGGGAGAAGGAGATCTTGGCAAGGTCAATTTCAAATTGGGACGGAAGGGATATACCATGAATTTTCCACAATTTACAGCATGTTTAGGTTTTCCACCAAACGCCATTAGAGAATTACTTAATGCTACCTCACAAGAAAACTAGGAAATTGTAAAAGACCCTGTTGATCCGGTGCCATAGAAAGGAAGCTAGATTAAATGTCACTCTTTAAGGAGGTTATGCTGTTACGATGTATGGTTGAAGGCATTCCTATTAATGGTGCATTAATTATTGCACAAAAGATAAACAACCTACAGAAGAAACCATCCACTGTTAAGGACATCTCCATTGGTTGGATAGCCACCATTATGGCCAATGCAGTTCATCATATAGATTTAGGCCATCCACTTGCAGGAGAGCTTGAGTAGATTGATTATTCTATGTTAAAATGCATGAAGATTCTATCTCTTCAACCTAGGTGACACTGGATTACTAGAGAAGAATACTTACATGACAATGGAATTCAACTTCATGAACACCAAGAGGAAGAAATTGAGGCAGAAGAGGAGCACCAGGAGGCACTACAAGTTGAAGCTGCTACTAATCCCCGGGTAATTGATTTGTTACACCGGATTAATATTCGTTTAGATAACTTGCAAGGAAAAATGGGTACAATGCAGGAAAGCATTAATGAACAGAGGCAATATTTTGAGCACTTTGTTGATAGCTTTTGGCGGAGATTTCCACCACCACCTCTACCACCGAAGTAATTTATTGAGGACAGCAAAATTTAGGAAGTAGAAAAATTTTCACTCCTCTTTTATGCATGAAATGTCTTTTGTGTTTTGTAATTTTTGTTTTTAGCTTTGTCTTAAGTTTCTTGTTAAAATAGTTCATGAAAAGATTTTTTTAACTTAGTATTTAGTTGTTAGTATCTAGTTGAACTAAAAATATAGTCAATTCCAATTTATCTTTTGCCTTGCTCTAAGCTTAGTTTGCCCTAGTTTTTCCTAAAAATTTGAACTTATTGAACTTGAACTTAGAATATGCATTGTTCAAAATTTTGGTTTAGCACTAAGGCAAGCAAGTTGTTTAATGGAATTTTAGCTAGTTTAAAATTTAACTTGACTTATATTTGTTAGTTTCCACTCTTTGAGCACTAAAGACCAGTTTTTGAACCTAAAGAAAAATCAATGCATTGATGTAGTTAACTGAGGAATTTTAGAATACTAGAACCTTCCTCATCACCCTTAGAAGCATAAAACCAACTCAAAGCAACTTAAAAAGTGATTTAGGCATAAGTGTTTTTGTTGAGCTATAAAAAGACTGTTTGCCTACCTTTTTGATATAATTGATCCTTGTTAGCCACTTTGAGCTTAACAAAGCGTACTTAATGCTCGCCATCTTATTTTTCTTGGTACACTCAATTTTTAACCATTTAGCCTAAAAGTCTTTATCTTTCCCTTCTAGAATTGGCCACTCTAGGATTAGATAGATTAATTTTGTTGGGTATTTTGAAGGGTGTAATAAGACATTTTTGATACTATTGTTAAGAGTTATTGATAAAGTTAAGAAAATAGTGACAATTTACCTTGTAATTACCCATTTTTATTGAATTGCTAGCATCAAAGCTAGTCTTAAAAAAAAGGAAAAGAAAAAGAAAGAAAGAAAAGAAAAGAAAAGAAAAGAAAAGAAAGTAATAAGGCTAGTATACATGGCAAAAGACTAAGTGTGGTTTTTTTACAAGGAAAAGCAAAGGGATAAAATGTGAAAAGAGTTTTTATTTATATTTTCTTTCAAAAGTGCTTAAAGTTGTGCATGGGTTTGAATGAACAAGTATGGAAACAAAGGGGTTAGTGCTTAGAAATTTAAAATTCTGAATCTATTTATCTCAGATTGGCTATTCTTTTTTATCATCTTTTATCCATTCTTTGATAACCAATTACCTTAGCCCCATTACAATCCAATTAAGACCTAAGTGATTTTAAGTCTACTTTTGAATTGTTTAGGGAAGATGACCTTCTTGTTCCGGTGCTAAAGGAGAGACTTATGATGTTTCTAGAGTTTCAAGTGCGAAACCACATGAACACTTAGTTGTACATCAATTCTCAAGCTTAACTAAGAATTTGCATTGGTATTTTGAGTTTTGAATATACTTAAAAAGTTTTGGTCTTGCACACACATAAAGAAAACTAGCTCATATTGTCTTGTTTGAATTTATTACTAGTTGAAATTTGATTGAGTGATCTTGCTAATTGTTAAGCTTATTTTTAAACTGCATAATTTTTCATTAAAGTTTGATAATTCAGAGGAGTTGGTTTGTTCAAGTTTGCTCAGGGACGAACAAAGACTAAGTGTGGGGTATTTGATAAGTGTGAATTATATTATATTTTTTAGTATATTTTTAGGTGTTTATTTGAGTTAATTTAGTCTTAATTAGTTGGTTTTTGATTTAATTATTTAGCTTATGTGTTTTTAGGACTAATTATTAATTTTGGTGTTTTTCAGGGCTAAATTAAAGAAAAAAAAGGCCTAAAGTTCAAAAAGGAGAAAGTTAGGGGCAAAAGTGGAATTAAAGGGAAATATGGCTTTCACTTGAGGGGAGCAGCCATGAATCACTCGGCGAAATGATTCCCTCACTCGGATGAGTGATTTGGCACTCTTTAGAGTGAGATTTTCACTCACCCAAGCAAGGTTTACGTAAAATGCAGTAGAATTCCACTCTCTCGAGAAAAAATTTCACTCTCCCGAGTGCAAGGCTCACTCACCCAAGTAAATCTCCTATTTAGGCGGTTAAAGTCTTCCTATTTCAATCAAATGCAAATTATTCCAAGAAAAGAAGTCACAGGAGACGTAAACTACTTTCGGGGAGGTTATATAAAGAGTAGAAGACATCAAGATTAGGGGGGCTGGACTTTTATGAATTTTCTCTTTTCATAAACATACATTAGTTTAGGTTTAATTTTGTATCAACTTTATTTTTACGTTGTTTAGTTTTTAATATGAAGTGCAAGTAGTTTTCTTTAACTTTTGCTAAAGGGTACCTGAATCCTTAACTCTTATTGTAATGGTTTAGCTATGCTTTCATGTTAATACAAGTTGATTATTTCTTAGTTCTTGAGCAATTTCTTATCTTTGGGTTGTATTGAGTCATTAATTAACATATTGAATAAATGGTTGATGATTGATTTCAATTACAATCTTTGATATGTGTGTTCTTAGGTTAATTCATTAATGTTGATGTATGGTTATGTTCTGAATAAGAGATAATTATACGTTAGTAAAAGTTGATTAAGATTAAGAAGAGTTGAACTAAGAATAGATCGAAATTAGATTTACTTGAAGAATGAGTTTAATAGAAGTTTAGGAGTCAAAACTAGATCTTTATGCTAAATGTTAATTTGTTCTGAATAAGGGGATTTAATATTTAGAACGATAGTCTGAATAAGCTATCTGGATTTATTTTCTCTAGTTTTCCATAGTCACTTGTATTCTTTTAGCTAAGTCATTGCAATATCAATATAGGTGGATGGTCCTTTAGCAGAAGTTGCCTTTAGTATTGAATTTTACCAACTTTAATTGATTGCTTTGTTTAATTTGTTTAAGTTTTATTTATTGAATCTTTCATCACCATCACAAACTTAGGATTTCTTCTATTCTTTACACACGTTTTTCACCTTAAAATCTGAAACAGGTTGCATTCATCACAGTTTTCCTTGGTTACGATATTTGGGGTCTTAATTTATATTTTTCTATATTACTAGTTGATCTAGTACACTAGCTAGATACCGGTCATACATTTTTTAAATTTTTTAAAAACTTGATATATTTTACTTTTTATGTATACGTAATGACCCAATATAATTTTGATTGATGTATTCTCGATCGAGGATGAATCCCAATCGAAATGGTTGATGAATCCCAATCGAAATGATTGATGTACAACCTACTATAACTCTGATCAATGTCTTTCTCGAATGAGAAATGTAATCAAAAGATTAACGAGCTATTATAATCCAATTGACGTCCTTCCCGATCAAGGAATATAATTCCAATTAAAAAGATTTATAAATGAGTTATTGCAATTGCAAATTTAAAGATTAATGAAATTTTGGTCAACATTTTCTCAATCGAAATGACTAATGATCATTTTTTAGATTAACACATTCCCAATCAATGAAATTGATCACAATCGAAAAGGGATTTCATCTCTATAATCAAATTGTTTGGGTGAAACATTAATCCACCTTCCAAATTGCAATTAAATTTTAGAAGTTATTTAAAACACAATTATTTGTTTCCAAAGATCGATCGACTACCATCATAAAAAACAGGAAAGAGGGAAAAGAAAAAAATAGCAATAAAACTAAAATTTCATTAGAGCTCTCAAAATACACAAAAATATACATCAAAAAAGAGTTCTACATCTACGATTAACAACTTGTTGCCTCAAGACCACCTTTCATCAACTCTTGCAATGCTACAATCATTTTCTTCTTTTTCAATTCTAACTAAAAGTCGAATTGAAAATGGAGAGAAGAAAGTACAGACTTTTGCCCAATTTGTAATGGTCTAAAATATACCCTAGTAGCATTATGGCATATTTAGGGTAAATATGAGGTGAATATTAATGGTTAAGTGGGTTAAAGATTAATTCAGGGTATAAACAGTATTAATGAAAAAAGTGAAAGGTAAATTGGTAATTATTTTATTGGAGCCATGTGTGTATAGATATATGTAATACACAGACTCATATATTAACTAAGTTAAGATTTCATGTATTTGATAACTAAAATTGTAACATCCTAATCCACTAACCATGGATAATCATCAATTATCATCAAAAATCTAGTAAAGATCAGGTAGAAATAATAATAAAAATAATAAGACAGGCCATAATTACATGTCATAATAAATTAATCAAACTTATAAATAAATAATCATAACATAAATGGCCTTCAAGTATCCTGAAATTCTCAAGGCAACTGCATCTTGCTTGATCCTCTGGAGCTTATCTTGAAACTACACGGATAAATAAACCCGTGCTAAGCTATAAAGCTTAGTGGGGAACCAAAAATTCTATGGACAACTCCGTAATAATTAACATAAAATCAACACAACTTTCTTAAATATGAAAACATACAAACCTATGATATTAATCATTATCATAAATTTTGGAGGAGTTCCAACCTAAAGAAATTAATGAACTCATCTAGTTCTTTAAATCCTTTCATTATACTATTAGCATCTCAATTCTTTCTTTGTGCTCTAGCATCATTCATTTTTGCTTCATAGTCCTTTCATTATATAACTCCTAACATTGATTACCAATGAGGTAAACTTCAATCCTATACAATTCAGTGTTTATTCAAAACACAAGAAGTGCATGCATCCAGTAGCACCTATAATAGATATTGTTAGGCATAATTTACATCTCATATATCATGCAATCATAATTATAGAATACACTTATAATTTATAACCTCTGTTCATATTCATGTATTTCTTAATGTTGTCTTATCGTGGCAACTAAGTGTCACTCAACATCACATTATATCCTACACTGGCCTTTGCTTATGTCTGCATTATTGTTATGCACAAGCATGTGTAACATCTATATGTAGTGACTAACAGGTCTTGCATGTGATTATATAGAGAATGGCAGTACATATAATGAGTACCCGGGAAGATCTAATTGTCATATGTATAGATTTCATGATTACCAAAACATATGAGACTCATTGGGGTATGTTATAGCACAACTAGTTCTAATTATAACATTATACGTATTCCATCATAACATGGCAAAGCAAATCTCATGGGTATACATTTCAACAATTCACTTTCATAGAAACAGTTTATAGAAAAAAAACAATTATGAAAAAGAAATATAGTAAGCCACACATCATACTTCCATTATATAAGCAAAACAATCAATACATGAATTCCTTTATTTCAAACTCTTTCTTAATCTTTAATCTTTAATAGCCTGCCCAAGTACTAGTTTAAAGGGTGGATAATGGGAGCAATAGATACCCAAAGATATCACACTATGGATATCCGAAGATATCAAACAATGGACCCAAACGGGGTCAAACAATGGTTTTAACAAGGAACTAACTATGGACCCAAACAGGGTCGAGCAATGGTTCCATTAAAGAACAAAACCCAAACGAGGTCAACTATGGCAGCTGCGATTGTATCCCTTTAGGCATGCCTATCTAATCCAACACTGAACTAAGACCCACAGGCTTAACCCTTTAAGAACATCTTTGATTCATCATATTCTTTGATACTTAATACCTTATTTGACTTCAAGCCACAATTCATAAAGAATGCATATCATTCTTATCATACATCAATGTTGACCTATAGGCTCCACTACACATGGGTGCAGGTCATGTAGTCTCATAGTTTCATTAACATTTATTCATAGTTAGCGTTAAGCATGATTTCAATAAAGTAATATGAAAGTGCAGATCATGTAGTCTTATAGTTTCATTAACATTTATTCATAGTTAGCGTTAAGCATGATTTCGATGAAGCAATATGAAAGTGCAGATCTTGCTACTAAAGCCTTCATAGAATCATATGCATGTCCCCACACACATATATTCATGTATATAAATGCATCTTGAATCATGGCAATTCATTCTTTTATTTCTCATATTTGTTCACATATTAAATCCAGCTACTCATCATAGCACATTCATGTCAACTATACAATGTAACTTACAAGACTTATGGATGGTCCTCAATGACATACCTAGTTGTTGTTTGCCGTGAGCAGCTTCCATACAATATCATAAATAGTCATATCGATACTTAATTACTTGAATAACATTTAAACATCTTAGGATCAATATAATAAGATGAACAATTATTTCCTTCCTAAAGTCAACACTTGTTCTTAACTAACTCTTTAGTTCACTTTTATAGTCTATTAGATTATGGACAATAGGTTATATACCCTAACATGATCATATATGTACCAATTCATCTTAATTGTACTTTTTATCTTATAGTATCTTACATTTCGGTGTGTTCATGCAAGATTATTCCATCATATATGTTATCCCACTACTTGCGGTCATGAGTTTTTCATAATAAAACACACGGCATGCTCAAACAGACAAGCATGTTTCTTTTTATCAGGGCTAGTCAATACCTTATATTATAACTTAAGGCATAAATTAACTTTTGTGGTCTGATGACTAAGAATAAAAGGGCAATATCCCATCTCTTTTAACTTAGACTTGTAACCTTGCAACTATCGTCTCATTGACACTAGGCCATATCATGATATTTTCATACCATGTAAAGGCGTATCAAGGAGTAATCATTAGGGCAAGACCATTTACTTTAGTAGGTTAAATATTTAATACGACCTTATATGTTACATTAAAGAACATACAATCGTGAGATTATCATTCTCTACTCTTGTTAGCTATGAGTCTGAATCAGTACTCAAAACACATTTTAACAAAACGATTCCTATTAGCATTGCCATAATCAAGTCTCACTCTCAACATTGTCCAGGAAATACCCTATCTTACCTCAGTAAGTCTTGTTACTCTAACATTCCTCACTCTTAATATAGATACATTCATACATACATACGTAAGATTTCTCCCAATAAAGTGCTTATGCCACCAGTCATGTATTAATGATTTTATGACTTACAAACTGGTTAATTCATTCCCTCATATAAATACATTCTTGTCCTTCAGATTCAGATAATAACTCTTCTTATAGCCACACTTTCTAAACCATATCTTTTCTAACTTTAGCATTTAGAGGACTTTACAATCGTCTTAATTCATCGGCGATCGAATAACATACTACCCACCACTTAGTATACAATCTTCATTCTTAATATTTATTACTACTTTGGTTTACCTCAATTATATACCAAACAATACTGGTTAATGGTTTATGAATGACTTGTAGCTTGGGGTGAAGAAGAACCATTGTAAAGAGAATGTACAAGTGGCCATGCATTTCATGAGGGAAAGGCTAATTGGCCGTGCACTTCAAGAGAAGAAATACTACTTGGCCATGTACTTTAAGAGGCAAACAATGAGTGGTCGTGTATTCTCAAAGAACAAGACTTGATTGGCCGTGCAAAAGAGGCAGAAACACCTTGCTTGGCCATGTATGGAGAAGAAGAATAACAAATAGCCGTGCATTCTCAAGGAACAAGAGTGAGTGGCTGTGTATTCTTAAGAAACAAGAGTGAGTGGCCGTGTATTCTCAAGAAACAAGAGTGAGTGGTTGTGTATTTCAAGGGCAAAATAATAAGTGGTCGTGTATATCATGAATAAAAGAGTGAGTGGCCATGTGTTTCAAGGACAAAACAATAAGTGGTCGTGTATTTCAAGGGCAAAATAATAAGTGGTCATGTATATCATGAATAAAAAAGTGAGTGGCCTTGTGTTTCAAGGGCAAAACAATAAGTGGCCGTGTATATCATGAATAAAAGAGTGAGTGGTCGTGTGTTTCAAGCGAGAAAACTATGATTGGCCGTGCATGAGAGGAGGACAAGAAACCCAGAGATCCCGATCAAGCTGAACATAAATTTAAACATTACATAGCAAATCTACCCCTGAATGACTGATATGCTTTTTCTAAAGCTTAAATACCGCAAGTATACGGTGTACCGGTTATAGTACTTCAGATATCGATCCCACAAGGAAATGTTGATTTTAATCATCCACTATTACTACTCAATTTTAATCTTGTTTACGATGTTCAAAAATGCAAGTTAATTCTAACTAATCTATTGCATAAAATTAATTTTATCCTAGTTAAGTATAATCAAAGAAGACAATAAATATTATGAAATTAAATAATCATGCATTTGATACCATCATTCTAATTATAAATTTTAATCTTATTAGTAAGCCAAGTTGGAATAAATTTCTAAACCACTCTCTCGACATGAATTAGATTGCCTAAAACATACAATTAAAGTACTAATTCTCAACTCTCGTTAATGAACTAGTGGATTTCAATTACACATTTTAAGATTATCTACCAACCTATAGCAATTATCTCCACATGTGATCTCTCTAACTATGCTTCGATAATGAATTTCCTATTAACTTTCAATAAGATGTTGCACTCGCTAACTCCCTTATTTATGACCATTTTTGTTAATTTTCAGAAAAGGAATTGCACATTGAAGGTCGTCTCCCTTAACTTATAATGATACCAATAAACTTTTAATAGAAAATACTACACCCAAAGATCAATATTATAAATGGAAATAGAAATTTGTTCATATATAATCAAATGCAAACATAATATTCATGTAAAGATTACAAGGAAGAATAATAAAACATAAGAATAAGAAGAAGGGGATCTCTCAACCCTTTTCCCTTCAAACAAGATTTCTTCTCCCTTGCTTCTTGTCTCCTCTTCAAAACATGAAAATAAAAACTAAAGTACTAGAAGAAAATTAATTGTTCTTAGGATCACAATAATCAAATTCTAAAAAAAAAATTCATCATCCTCAAAATTCTGTTCACTTGGCATATATATGCCTCTCTAAAAATTATGTCCCTTCAAGACATCCTTTCACAAGAGTTGTCCTTGTTCATGGAAAATTGCATCACTTCAGAATTCTAACTGCTCATCCGCACTTTGTCGCGCCCTCGCGACTCCTGTCGCGCTCGCGACAAGACACGCCTCTGCTTGGCTGGCTCCGCTGGCTATCGCGAGCCCTTCTGCTTTGTCGCCCTCGCGACATGGCACGCTTATGCTGGATTGGCCTGGCTCTCTGCCCTTCATGCTGTCGCGACCTCGCCCCCTTGTCGCGCTTGCGACACTTCCTTTCTAGCTCACCTTTGGCTTTCTTTCTTTCACTTGACTCCTTTAATCTCTAAATCATCCCCTTCTCCTATAAAACAAATAAAACAACTACACATACATAAAACACATAAAAGTAACAAAATATAGATAAAATACCAAAATAATAAACACAATACTGGACAAAACCACACATTAACACACAATATTTATGAGTTTTTCAAGCTCCTGTCAATTCCCCACACTTGAACTTTTGCTTGTCCTCAAGCAAAAACTCTAAATGCTAAAAACCATCAAAGCTCAAACATGTAATTTAAACATAAAACATGAAATATGGAGTTGTCCTTCTTAAAATTCTCACAAATTAACACATGGAAAGTTTCTTTAACATATTAATCATGAGTCAATATCAACGAATACCAAAATAAAATCTTGGATCTATAAGGCTTAATACTCATATGCCCAACATAAGATAAACAAGAGAATGCAAAGTACAATTATATAAAGCTCGCAAAACCTTATCTCTTATACATGTACTCTATCCTAGCAAGTAATACAAAATATAGAGTTATTCTCTCATAATATGTGCCTTACACCACTCAAGTGTTTAGTGGATAGTGTTTAACTCATAATTCCTCTTGTACAACCACATACCATAGGCTTGTATTAAACAAAATTCCCCATCACTAGCATAAAATAATGCAAAAAATCAAAAGGGTCTTAAAAGGGTTATAGCTTGGCTTAGGTTAGGGTAGAAAAATTTTGGTTAAGTAGCTCGTTCATGTGGAAAATATAACCAAAACTCAAACAAATAAGACTTTGTATTTGCAAAAATTACACCTAAGCATGATTTCCAATTATACTAATGCAATTTCCATATCCCCTTACAACAATGTTTCACTTCCCACTAGTTTTCTTCGATACTCAATTTCAACTAGTTGCCTTCCTTACTTTTGTTTTCCTTCTTTAAAAAGCAAACTAGTGTAATTATTGGTTTCTTCCTTCTTTTCTATATATATATATATATATATATATTTTTTTTTTTTTAAGGAAGTACTAGTGGCTTTAAATTTCAGGGATTAGACACATATACAAAAAAAAAATTCATGCTTAAAATATATCAATACTATATCCTACTCATCAAAACTTAACTACATTTTCCACATGAAGGTTCAAGCTCAAAGTTGAATTGGTTAGAAATTGGCTCAAGGCTAAAAATAAGCTCATGAATAAAATAGTTTAGGCTCAAAAATGGCTACCTAAAGTCAAAAAGGTAAGTTTTTAAAGCAAGCCAAAATGGTGTAATCTAAATGCCCTTATCATTTTTCATGCACATCTCATACTAAATGTGATCTCAAAAATTATCTAACACAAGTTCTAGAGTAATGAATACAAGAGGAATTCTCTCAACAAACAAAAAATTTCATATGTTAAGGCTCAAAAGCTCACCATGGCTATGGCAAAACTCTACATCATGCATTCTCACTATTCTAAATCACATATACAAAGAACTTGGTCTAAAAGAACTATATACCAAAGTACTTTACCTAAACATGCCTATCTAAGGAAGCATAATCATATTAACACTAAAGACCCTAAATTCTAAGTTAGTGAATGTATCAAATCAACTCATAACTAACTATGCAAAGACTAATTACATATGTTAATAGGCAACAATTTCACAAAGAATAACTCCATCACACAACTCAACATAAAACATAAAACATTTAACACTAATCCTATATGCATACTACCAACTAGCTTCCCCACACTTAAAGAACACAATGTCCTCATTGTGTAAGGAAGACTCCACAAAACAATACATACAACACAGACAAGCACAACACAAACAATACGAAAATAAAGCAAAAAGAATGACAAAAAGGAGAAGGTAACATTACTCATTGGCCCCACTTGGGGACCCCGGTGGAGAAGGCGTGAAAGGAACGTTGTGGTGGCGAAAGAAAGAAAGGAGCTTGCGGCTGAGGCTCTTATGACTCTTGTGCATTTGCTGAACAGTCGCCTCAAGGGAATCCATCCGAGCCGCCATACTTTGATTGGCAGCCTCAATCCCATCCAACCGAGACATGACCCGTTGCAATCCAGCAGTGTCCTCTTGTGCAGCACCGACACTGGGCTCATCACGATCATCTCCACCCACACCAAAATCACTGGCCATAGCAGCTTCGTCTTCATCATTATCCTCATGAGAACCATAAGGTTCAGCAGTAGATGTTTCTGGTGCTTTGCCCTTTCCTTTGGCATGACTAGATCTCGTTTCCTGCACAAATCGGGACAAAAACTGCGAAGGCATAGCATGTCTATCTAAAACATGGGAATTACGAAGATAACGTATGTCCATTAAAGTCACATGTTCATTGTCAGCCAAAACAAAATTGCCTAAATCACCTAAACACCCCAAAATGATACCGGTTACCATGTGGCACATACCTACAGTTTTAGTTCTAGCAATTGATGCATGGTATAACCCGTCAAAAATAAAATCTATGGAACATGGTGTTTTACGTGATAGTAACAAATGAAGCACAAACAAGTCCTTGGATTGAACCTTGGTGCTTTCTACGCGTCCAAACAAGGCATGGCATAAATACTTATGAAATAAAAACAAGCCATTATCCTTAATAAGTCTATTAGAGGCATTTTTGTTATTGAATTCTGCCAAGCCAGTTAATGTTGTCCATATTGGTCGGTGATCAAATAAATTAGAATTAAAGCGTGTTCCATTCAATGGAAAACCAAACCAATCATGAAGTTCATCAAAACCAAATGTAAACTCAGCACCTTGGTGTCTAAATTTAAAGTGAGTCTTTTTATTATCAACATAAGCCAATGTGACAAAAAACTCTATAGCCCAATGCCTCCTAATAGGTAAATTCATGACAGAAAATTTCTCCCATTTCATGTATTTGATATATTTATCAAATTGAGCAGTCAAACCTAAATCTTTAAGCAATTCAGTATCTAGATGCAACATGCCTACATAGGATTTGGTGTTAAAAAACTTAAACTTTTTCCCCTCGTCTTCAGAGTAGATAGGGAAGGGACACTCAAACCTGGCCTGAAGATACTCAACAGGTGGTGTTGGCGGAGAACTTGGCTCGGCAACTAGCTGCTTATCCTTACGTCCAATGGATTTTGTGCGCATCATGATGGAAGATAAAGAAACCCAAGCTAAAAGCACAAGAACAAGTGAAGAAAAAGAAGAAACAACACAGCAAAAACTTTCCACAAAACCCAAAAACAAGAACTGAGGAGAAGAGAACTCAAAACTTTGAGAGAAAAACGTTGAAAACTCAAGAGCTGCTGAATGGAGAAGATGAATAGTCTACTTAGGGTTTGAACTATATATAGGGGAAGGTGAAAAGGCAGTTAAAACCCTAAGAAATTCAAATCCCGTGTCCTGTCGCGACCCCGCGATACCATCGCGCTCGCGACAAGGCACGGTATTTAAACTAGCGAGCTCGCGAAGAAAGTCGCGCTCGCGACAGAGAGTATATGATCTGCCCTCAAAATCAGTTGTCGCGCTCGCGATGTAATCGCGCTCGCGACAGAGACTGTGGGCACAAATCAAGATGAATGAGTCGCGAGAGCGAACAAGGCGCGCTCGCGATAGAGGCCTGTGATCCGTCCCACTCATCATTGTCGCGCTCGCGACAAACGTCGCGCTCGCGACAATAATGAAATGTTCATGACTTAATTTTTTTTTTTTATTATTTTTTTTTAATTATTATTTTTTTTCTTAAATGAAAAATCAAAAACATAAATTAAGTAAACATAAACACCTGTAAAATAAAAATAAAAATGTGTAAGTATTCTAATAAAAAGGGAAATAAATCAAAACAAATGAAACAACAATAAAATAAAATAAAATGGAAATAGAAATACATATGCAATTTTATAACCACTAAGTCAACTGGAAATATGAACATAAATTTAAACAATCTGAAGTCTATCTTAGACTTCTTTCAAACGGTCGCGAGGATTTTCTTCCGTATTGCTAGGTAAGTTTCCTTGTAAGCGATAAGGTAAAGCCTTGGCAATTTGCCCTAGTTGTACTTCCAAATTATGAATTGAAGAGGCTTGATTCTTTGTTATTTGATCGAATTTAGTTTCTAACCTCTTTTGATTATCTTCTTGTGAAGTAAACTTTAAGTTAAGCTCCTCAATAAATCTATCTACCTTCACTTCCGGCTCCAAACCTATCTTGAGGTTGTTGAAATCCTACCCCTCTATTTTGATTGTTATTACTCCCCCAAGAAAAATTCGGATGGTTTCGCCAACCGGGATTATAGGTGTTTGAAAAAGGGTTTCCTCGTCCTTGCCCTTGTAAAAAATTCACTTGCTCATTTGGACTCCCTATTCCTAATCTACAACCCTCATTACCATGCCCTAATTGACCACAAATAGTGCACTCAGTTTTGTGGAGTTCCTCCCACTCCTAGACTATTGATCTTTTGAGTTAATGCAGCTACTTGGGCTTGCAAGGCCACAACAGAATCTATTGAATGAACCCCCCTAGTATTAGCACTAGAATTATAATTAGAGTCTCTTACTCTCTCGGTTGGCCACATACAATTATTCATGGACATTTCCTCCAATAATTCAAATGCAGCCTCCGTGGTCTTCCTCATCAAAGATCCCCCAGCTGCAGCATCAATGGTGCCTCGAGTTGTTGGATTTACACCGTTATAGAATGTCTGCATAAGCAATTCCCTTGGCAAATTGTGGTGTGGGCAACTTCGCTGCAATTCTTTGAACCTTTCCCATGCCTCATACAAAGATTCAGAGTCATGTTGAACAAAAGTAGTAATATCTTTAATAATTTTGGCAGTTTTTGCTAGGGGAAAGTATTTTGATAAAAAGGGCTAATTGGTCCCAAGTTGTGATAGAACCCCTAGTAAGGGAATTCAACCAAGCTTTATGCCTTGTCCTTTAATGTAAAGAGGAAAAGCCTAAGCTTGGATTGCATCCGCCGAAACTCCGTTAATTTTAAAAGTATCGCAAATTTCTAAGAAATTTGCCAAATGAGCATTTGGATCCTCATTTGCCAAACCATAGAATTGGATACTGTTTTGAATCATTTGTAAAAGCGATGGTTTAATTTCAAATTGGTTTGCATTTACCGTAGGTCTTACCACACCTTGTTGAGCACCACTCAATGCTGGCGTGGCAAAGTCCATCAAACGCGGTGGATGTTCTTCTTCAGCCATAATAATCCTTCTACTCCGATTCTTCTTTTTATTTGACTTACGATTACTCAATAAAAATCTCTCTATCTCCGGATTGTACGGTTCAAGTTCTTCTTGCGAACTCCTCGTACGCGGCATGAACAGTCAAATCCTGAAAATTCACAACAATCAACAATAAATTAAATAACGTAATCCAAAATCTTAAATCAAGGTTCATAATGTAATAAATTTAAATCAATCAAAGTTCCCCGGCAACGGCGCCAAAAACTTGATATGCTTTTTCTAAAGCTTAAATATCGCAAGTATACGGTGTACCGGTTATAGTACTTCAGATATCGATCCCACAAGGAAATGTTGATTTTAATCATCCACTATTACTACTCAATTTTAATCTTGTTTACGATGTTCAAAAATGCAAGTTAATTCTAACTAATCTATTGCATAAATTTAATTTTATCCTAGTTAAGTATAATCAAAGAAGACAATAAATATTATGAAATTAAATAATCATGCATTTGATACCATCATTCTAATTATAAATTTTAATCTTATTAGTAAGCCAAGTTGGAATAAATTTCTAAACCACTCTCTCGACATGAATTAGATTGCCTAAAACATACAATTAAAGTACAAATTCTCAACTCTCGTTAATGAACTAGTGGATTTCAATTACACATTTTAAGATTATCTACCAACCTATAGCAATTATCTCCACATGTGATCTCTCTAACTATGCTTCGATAATGAATTTCCTATTAACTTTCAATAAGATGTTGCTCTCGCTAACTCCCTTATTTATGACCATTTTGTTAATTTTCAGAAAAGGAATTGCACATTGAAGGTCGTCTCCCTTAACTTATAATGATACCAATAAACTTTTAATAGAAAATACTACACCCAAAGATCAATATTATAAATGGAAATAGAAATTTGTTCATATATAATCAAATGCAAACATAATATTCATGTAAAGATTACAAGGAAGAATAATAAAACATAAGAATAAAAAGAAGGGGATCTCTCAACCCTTTTCCCTTCAAACAAGATTTCTTCTCCCTTGCTTCTTGTCTCCTCTTCAAAACATGAAAATAAAAACTAAAGTACTAGAAGAAAATTAATTGTTCTTAGGATCACAATAATCAAATTCTAAAAAAAAAATTCATCATCCTCAAAATTCTGTTCACTTGGCATATATATGCCTCTCTAAAAATTATGTCCCTTCAAGACATCCTTTCACAAGAGTTGTCCTTGTTCATGGAAAATTGCATCACTTCAGAATTCTAACTGCTCATCCGCACTTTATCGCGCCCTCGCGACTCCTGTCGCGCTCGCGACAAGACACGCCTCTGCTTGGCTGGCTCCGCTGGCTGTCGCGAGCCCTTCTGCTTTGTCGCCCTCGCGACATGGCACGCTTATGCTGGATTGGCCTGGCTCTCTGCCCTTCATGCTGTCGCGACCTCGCCCCCTTGTCGCGCTCGCGACACTTCCTTTCTAGCTCACCTTTGGCTTTCTTTCTTTCACTTGACTCCTTTAATCTCTAAATCATCCCCTTCTCCTATAAAACAAATAAAACAACTACACATACACAAAACACATAAAAGCAACAAAATATAGATAAAATACCAAAATAATAAATACAATACTGGACAAAACCACACATTAACACACAATATTTATGAGTTTTTCAAGCTCCTATCAATGACACCTAGATACAATCTGTATTTTTGGTGGAATATCTCCCAATTTACTTACCTAAATGACTTGATTTTTAATGATATGGAAACTAAAAACATAAATGAACAACTTAGTAGAAGACCATCTTGCCTGAAAATGTCGTTTAATATGTCTAAAATAGCATACAAGTTGAACCTAAAAGTCTATCTCTAGGATTTTGGGCAGAATGGTACCTCACGGTCACA
Source organism: Excoecaria agallocha (assembly GCA_037975025.1). NCBI lineage: Eukaryota > Viridiplantae > Streptophyta > Magnoliopsida > Malpighiales > Euphorbiaceae > Excoecaria > Excoecaria agallocha. The sequence continues at coordinate 18,437,895 of CM075809.1, forward strand.
ACCAATCAGTTACCACCGTGAACCCTTTCCAAAACCGAATTTGCACCTATCTCACGATCACAACCAATCAATTGCCACCGTGAGCCTCCTATGTTTCCTCTTATACTTGATCTTTAGGCCCTAGAATATCATTGAAACTTATTCGGACTTCCTCTAATACTTTTAAAGTATTTTAGACATAAAAATAGGGGCACAATATGACATGAAATGTATAAAACCAATATGACATGAAATTTATAAAACACGTGTTAGAATGTTGAAATAAATAAATATGAATATTTGTATATATAATGTTACATACCATATGATGAATGATAGCAATTTGTGTATATTGAGTATGTGATGGTTGTGAAGCAATGTATGCCCATGTTTCTAGATATATTATATTTTAATATGAGCATGACCTCCTACAGTCTGAGTTGTGGGTAAATAAGCTTGCTTAGAAGGAATGCAACAGCTATTTTTTTAGACACTTTTGTGTCTTCTGTTAGAGGTTATACCTCTTCTGCTAGAGACAATGTCTCTTCCAATTTATGATTCTAAAGAATTTTAATTTAAAGGCAATGCCTCTTATGTCTGGATACTAATGATATCTTACGCTCGGTTACCCGCATCTTAAAACAAAAACATGCAATTTTTTGGTTGTCTTGATTTATATTTATTCTGTTATGCTCTACTAAATTGTTTGATCTGTTCAAATTCCATTAAAATTCGATAAGACTAGTAATTATCTTGGTTTATTCCAAGTTATATTCTCAATGTTTCTTAGATTAAGTAGCCAAGAATTATTAACTTCTTAATTATTTCAAGTGCCTAACAATATATTTCTATTTGGGTTATCTAAGTATTGTGGCTCATTTGATTGGAATATTTATGCAATTACTGTAAATAGTTATTATTATGCATAATTAACCCATACTAAGCTTTATGCTTAGCATGATAGATTTTTTTGTATACATGTATTAAAACTTGGTTGAAGTGCAAGTTAGAGTCGAGACAACTGCAGTCACCTAACGTAGAAAGTTAGGATTTAAGTTTTCTATTTATTTTAGCATCTAAATTGTAATATCTATAAAGGTTTATTATAAATTTAATTTCATGGATTGAAAATCTACCTAGAGATAGTCAGAAATTTCTGCATATTAACTAACATGTTTTATAAGCTGGTTCTAGCACCCATATATCCTCTTAGGGCATATTAGGGTGTGACATAATCCCTATCCAAAAATCACAATTCCTAGTGGCATAAAATGGAAAGCTGAGAGGGAAATAAAGAAACTAAAGGGGGATATATGGGCTCAAAGGAAAATCACCTATTATCAACAAGTGATACTGTGGCAAAGGGGAACCCATCAGGGAACAAAATTCATTCATCTTCCTAAAATGAAGAAAGATAGAAATAGGAGAAGGCTTCAAGAGGCTTAGATGACTTTATTGATAAAAAAAAAGAACAAGAAAGAGAGATAAAATTAACACTTCGGGGAAAATTGGTGAAGGAATGCCACTATTTATAAGAAAGTTAGCCTTGGAAAAGCCTTTAACAAAGGCTGCCATGCAAAAATCTCCAATTAATTAGGAACCAAAATCAAAGCATTGCAAATTAAAAAGGGAAAATGAACCGGCGTAATAAACACATGAAGAATGAAGTGATAGACATTAAATACAATAGGTTCAGTAGGTACTTAAAATCTTTCGTTTTATGAAATGATGTCATTAAGAGGTGCAACAATTTAAGCACCTAAATTCAATGAATGGAAGAATTTAAAAGGTCATGTGTCTCACCCGATCGAATCCCTTATATAAAGAAAAGGAAAATACATTCTCCCATTTTCAAATGATGACTATATTTCCAAACCCAATTCATACTCTCATGATCGAGGAAACAAATCTTAGTTACCAAAATTTATAGCAATTTAATTCCGACCAATGAATCAAAAACTGGAAAAAACATAATAATGCATAAGGAAAATTCTCTCTATATACGATAGGTAGGAAAACGACCTCATGATCTAATCAACCAAGATCAAATTGGCTTCACACCTCGATCGATGGGATTAGGTATCCATGTAGGCCCCACCTACTTTGTTATTCTGAGCTAAGATCTACATATCCTGTTAACATATACCAAGACTTGACAAGTCCGCTTGAAATGACCCTCTATGTGAATGCCTAAAAAAAGAAGTTCTTGACAAAATTTTTTATCAAAAAAAGTACCGACTAGAAAGGGGAAATCCTATCGTTGAAATAACTTTAAAGAATCAATGAAGGAAATCGACGCCCGTAGCTTTAAGGAAAAGATTGGAAAAATGAGGCAAAATCTGCCATCGTGTTCTAGAGCACCTATCATGTCAAGAGCTACAGCCTTTATGTTTTATTTAGCTCAAACGAATCGAGTGAAAGTTTGTCAACCTAAGCTTTGAATACCGATGTCTCTGATTCACTGCAAAATGACTTATTCTCAAGCTCAATAAGCACACTTCCAACATTTCTTCTTGAAATGACTAGCATCGATTGTTAGAAGCTCTATATTTGGTGACTGCTTCACTGTAAAGATGAGAAACATGGTTGTTCCTAACTTTCTCATTCTGATGAGGATTACTCAGTCCTTAATGAGAAATATAGTCACGTATGGAATAAATGTACCGATCGAAAAAGGAAGACTCCATAAAAGTTTGAAAAAATGATAAAAGAGATCTTCACTTACTTATTCAAGTGCCCAATTCATTTCTACTCGATCCTCTACCTGCTCCAGTAATAAGATCAAAAATAAAATAGAATGCTCTATAGATCAAAATCCCTCTCAGATTCTAATTATAAGCAAAAGATGAGACATACAGGCACCAATTATGTCGCTAAAATTGGTTGAAGTTTTTACATTTAGCAACAGAATAAAAAATAGTAGAATTTCGTTGCTAAAAAAGGAAAAAAATTTTAGCGCCAAAATATAGCAACGGAATCCTAATATCATTGCTAAATATGGAGCCATCGGATGGCAAAAAACTTTGGAACAAAATTTAGCAATGGAATTTAAATTCCGTTGCTATTTTAACAACGAAAAATCAATTATGTTGCTCTTTCGCAACTGAATTGTAAAATTAGTAATATAATTGATTTTTCGTTGCTAATTTAGAACATAATTTATTTTCTGTTACTATTTTAGCAAGGAAAATTAAATTTCGTTGCTAAAAAACCTACCTAAATACAATTCAGTTGTTAGAATAAAATAGCAACCGAATAAAGTTTTCGTTGCTATTTTTCCTAATTTTTTCATTATTTACCTTTATGCTATGCATTATAAATTAACCAATTGAAACCCTATCCTCATGTCATTTGTCGTTTCTTCCCTCCTCCCTCGGATACAGCCGCTCTTCACTCTCTCACTCTCTCTAACAAAGAAATTCAACTTCGAAGGTACAAGTACAACTCTTCCTCGTCATCACCGCAGCTTCTCACCGCCGTCTACCTCTGTTCATCGATGGGTTAGTCGGTTCTCTCTATCTTTTTCTCTTTTTTTTTTTTTGTCCCTGCCACGCTGTAAAAAAGGTCGAAGGGGTACATATTTAATTTATTCACTTGGAATCTCCTCAACTGAGTTCGTATCTAGTAACCACAATTCAACAGTCGGCACCATTGGCAGGGTAACTCCTCCCGCGGGGCTGGAGAGCTCTTCCACCGGCTACTTGTCAATTTCTAGTGCAAAGGTCAGGTTTTTTAACTTTATTTACCGGTTTTAATATCTTTCCTTTTATACTGTCATCATCTAAGAAACTAAAATTTTCTTTGGTTGTTTGTGTTGGGAGTAATGATGTGTTGGAGAGTTGTGTTTTGAAGGGTTACTTTGGTAGGAATCAAAGATTAAAAAGCCAGAATGACTGAAAGAGAGAATAAGAGGGTGCTTTGGAGATAGGCAAAGGTGAAATTCTGTTTCTTTGCTTGTAAAGCGCCTGCCTTTATCAGCATAAATTCCCAATGTTAGTTGGGCCCTTCGATTCCCACTTGTGTTTATAAATTGTTTGCTAGTATTGGTAGGCCAGACTAATTTTCTCTTTTTCTTTTTGCTCTTATTAGTTGGTAATGAATTGTATTGTAACCTCTTTTCTGCACTATGCTTTTGCATGTATACATTTTATTACCTTCTTATTCTGTAGGATGTTTTAGTTTTCTCCACGGAGAGAATTGTAGATTAGCGAGATTTAGATTGAGATTGAGATTATGTAATGCTCTGCTTAGATTATTGAATTTATAGTGGAACTATATGATATTATTTCTCCTCCATTTCTGATAATAAAATAACGTCTTTTTCTTAAAAATGCAAATCTTTTGAACAGTCTTGAGCTTCCACATTTGCAGAAATTATAAGCTTACGGTTCTCCAGGTTTGTTCTTTTCATTAATAATTGATGATATGGTGATTTTTGGTTGCTATTGGGTCTATGCTGCTGCCTTTAAGTGAAGAGGTTGCCATTAAGCTTGTGAGTTTTCCTTTCACCGTTCTTTTTCTTATTTTTTAATTTCTGGTTGGATCTTGTAAGGTTGTTCAATTTTTGCTTGCCTAGTTCATATCATTTTGTTGTTGTATGACTCTGGAATTTTAGATTGCATAGATGATTGGAAAGCCAAGGGTTATAAAATGAGTGGTTCAGTTTGTGATGTATCCTGTAGAGTACAAAGAGAGAAGCTTCTAAATTCAGTTTATGTTTTGTTTAATGGAAAGCTTAACATTCTTGTAAGTTCCTCTTTACTTATTTACTCAAAATTTCACTTTATTGTATATTTCTTTAGGTTAGATCCTTCCAGTTTCTTACCATGCATTTCTTTCCATTCTTAATTAATATTGTTCGTACAAAGTTGAATTTGACCAATAATCATCACTGGTCAAACTAGTAAAAGTTCAATTGTTATATAATGATACAAAGATTTTAATTCCTAGTTGATTTATTATTATTTTTATTCAGTCATGGATCAAGCTAGTGGACTTGAGTTTATTTAGGTTAATGGTATATGAAAAAAGTATTTTTTCTAAATGGTAAATAGTTTATAAAGCATGTCCTTTTGCCATTGCCATTCAATATCTAAGATACAATATTCATCAATGAACTACTTGATGGCCCTGATCCATAACCTAAATTTGGTTAATTGAAAATTGAAAAGGAGCTTGCATCATTACTGAAGGTATGAGCCATATGATGGGATTAAAATAAGTTATTACGGTGCTTTCCTATTTATTTGCATCAGAATCCAACTATTGAAGACCTGACCTGGTCTTTAAAATTTCAAGTGATGGTTTGTGTTTGTTTGTGTTTCTTTATCCTTTCAATTTTTGTTTAGTGCAGATTTTTTCCTTGTTTTTTTCACTTGTTGTTTTCATGATATTTCTATATGTAGGTCTTTTACTGTTTTGATTTTGTTTTGAGAAGAAAATTCTTACTTCTTTATGTGTTAATTTGGCATTTCTCATAATTGATACCACTAACTTCATGCTTAGCTTTTTTGTTGCATCTGAATACAAGCTTTTGCTGTAGTACATAGAGACTTATTTTTTGGTATTTTAACTATACATTATTTATCCCTTCGATTTTTGTTTAGTGCATATAACTTCCTTTTTGATTACATGCTATTCTCATGATAAATTATGACTTTATAAGCTATGAATAGTAACTTCTCTAGCCAATAGTGGTGTTGCTAATTCCCTACTGAAGCCTGAATTAGAGCCTTTTGATCTGGTGGATGGAGAACTTATCGCAGTGTCTGAAGCCCTATTATAGTTAGCTTGAAAAAAGGATCAGGTGCATGAAGAAGAGATTCAACAAAACCTACCATCTGGTTGAAGGATGAAATTAAACAAAACATTAATTGCTAAAAGGTCATTGGTGGAATCTCTAATGACTTGGTTGCATTTTATACTCATCTAGCTGCTAGAGAATTGTAGGTAGTTTGTTAACAATCTATAATCTCTATATCTTATATCTTTATAATTAATGAGTGAAACTCTAATAACTACTATCTTTTTTGTTCTGCTGACTATTAAAAATTCAGGTCTAGAGTATGTAAAATAACTTAGCTCACGCACATACGAATAGTTTACCATGGAAAATCATAGGGTCTGATGTTGCTATCAAGAAGACAAAACCAAGTTGCTTCACTAAAGGCTCTGTAGAGGGGATTGATAGGTACTTATTTATTCCATTCTATAGGCTGATGGGATGAACATAGATTTTTATTTTTTTATACATCACTTCGAAGTTAAATAATAATAATACTTGCAAAGGAACCATATGATTTTTAGTATTTTTATATTTTAATTTTATGTATAAAAATAAAATAATGTGGAATAGTTTAATTTTATGTCTATTGTTGGTGTTTAATTCTATCTTTTTATTGTAGCTATTATTTTTACTCCCTATAATAGCTATTATTTTTATGGGATGTAATTAAATACCTATGGCCGAATAGCAAGGTGATTTATATCTTCTTCACATTTTAATTTTATATAAGCATGAAATCTAGTGAGGTTATATTAGTGCTGCAACTCTACAGATGGAAGTTTTTGGCTCATACAGGACAGGGCTCTATCATTGGGTCATGCTCTTTTGCTCTACTAATATTAGTACACTTTGGGGTACATTGGAATATTTGCTTCCATGTATATAGTTTATGGTAATATACAGTCTTGATTTAACTAAATAATTATCTATAAGTTGTTGAAACTCACGAGATTTAATTGCCAATTACAGATAGCTGGTGAGCACTATGTCGTCCGATGTTTCTAAGCAACAGCAGACCAATTATAAAATCACAATAACAACAAATCGCAATTATTTTTTAATTATTAATATTAAAACATTAATTAATTAATGTTTTAAAAATAGCTATTTTTTTTATTAAAGAGAAGATCTTTGAAGACCAATTCATAATTTACTTTTGCAAACCCTTTTGGGTTTTCTTTTCTATCTTATATTCATTTCTTGATTTCCACTGCTCTACCAAATCCATCTCCTTTCTCTTTTCTTTTTTTTAATTTTTTTCTCTTTCTATCCTTGGATTATACATACAGGTAAAGCATATGCCTTGTGTCTATTTATGTATCTTAATTACATGCGGTTCATTTCTTTTTTCATGTTCTTGCAAAATCTTTTGTGTTATTATATAACCTTTGATGATTTCACGCTGTTGGGTTTTTGATTTTATGATCGTTTATATGAATTTTGGTAGCTATTTTAGTTCTCTTACATACGCAATCTTTAAGTTCAATTCATGTTTACTTAGTTTTAGTTCAAATTTTTTATGTCTAATGTTCTATTTATATATTTGTTTGATTTAAAGACTTCCAATATTAACAAGTTGGAATGAGTGTGGGTAGTTCAATATTAACAGGTTGGGGATGCATGAGCCACTTTGTCTTGACAAGTTGCCAAGCATGAGCACTATTGATAGGATTCAAACGTTCTCATCTGATGCTTGCCGACCCAAATCTGATGATATGGGAATGCGAACTTACTTGATTGAAGGGAGAAGTTGCAGCTCATCCAACAATTGTGAGTAAGTGCGCATTAATTAGTAAGAAGTTACAGAAATAATAGATTATTAGACTGTCATTGCCTCCTTGGATTATGTTGATATAATCCACCACTGCTATTGTCATTCTGAATGATCATTTCCATGGATATATCAGTTTTATTTTTGCCATCATCTTAGAACCAATAATTAAGTTTATTTTTGTTTTTTGCTTAATGTTATGTAATCTGTACACAAGACTTTTTGGCCATTAAATTTTAAGGTTAACCCTGCTTGTTTTATTATGTACGGGGAAAAATTATGTCTTAGCTGTTTAATTTGTTATTACAAAATGAAACGGGTTGTTTATATTTGATTTGTGATATTTATTACAAAATGAAACTGGTTACTTATGTATTATTTGAGATATTACTTTTTAAAATGCTGGCAAATGTGAGTTTCATTATTGAGTTGGCTTGGCAAGCATCCTGAATTTTGACTAAGAGATCAAAATCTGTATTTGGTTACTCTTGCACCTTAAATCTGTTCTCTTTATTAAAGTGATTTATGTAAGAATTCATTTGTTTCTTTTGAATACTTCGCCTGATGCATTACTTATGTTTGTTTTCGAGTGACATGGAAGATTATGATGATGATGATAGTTATGATGAGATGTGGGATAATGAACAAGGACTAGATGAGCTTAGTCTGAGGTTTTATGAAGGAATTGAGGATGCTGGATTATATGGTTGGCCTCCATCTCCATAACTATGTGTTATTTTCTCTTCACTTTGTTGTTTATTTAGTACCCAGTACTTCAATTATGCTTTATGAATATAATGTTTTAATAGAGGAATGAAGTTGTATGCTTTGTGTCTCTCCCCTTGTTGAGCTGTAAATTAATTAAAAATCTATAATAATTTTTAGCGATGGAATAACGACGTAATAAAATGTCGTGAATGTTTTTATTGAATTTAGCAATGAAAATAATTTCAGTTGCTAAACCATTGCTAAATCCACCAAATTTAGCAATGGAAATTGATTTCGGTTGCTAAATTTAGCAACGAAAATAATTTTTGTTGCCAAATTTAGCAACCAAAATCATTTACGTTGCTAAAAATACCCACTATCAAATTTGCAACCGAATATTTCCATTGCTAATTTTGATTAGCAACGAAAAATCAATAATTTTCGTTGCTATTTTTCATTGTTATTTCTGAATTTTCTTGTAGTGAAATTTATTCTTTATTATGGCTCAATTTTGTTCCAAAATTATCTTTTGAATTATCAATTGAGGTGAATGGTGTTCCTGAACTTATTTTTTTCTCCAAAAATTCTATATTTTTCTTTGAACTTTCTCCAATGTTGATCAATGCTTAAGCAATTGCATTTTGAAATAGTTCTCTTTTGTTTTTTTTTTTTACTTTTAGATCCAACATCACTTGTTTTCTTTAGCCTTTTCTTTTTATTTGTATCTTCATCCTCTTCATTAGAACTATCAAATTCTTTATTATTTTCTTTATCTTCACTAATGGAATGGCTTTTCGTAAAAGGATGAGAATGAGCTGCAGTAGTAGTTGTATCACAATAAATAATGCACAACTTCCTGAATTCCTTACAACATTCCTTTCTAAAATTTTCTTGTCATCTTATTCACCTATTGGCAAAATATATATATGTATTTATTATTCTAAAAAATGGATCATAAAATAAGTATACACTACTTGTAATAATTAATAAATAAATTCATTAATATATAAACATACCTTGTACAATTGTTGCCACACATCTTCACTGGCAATAACTTGACCAATTATTGAGTTGTATCTGATTCCTATCTCTTTTAATAGATTATTGAAATGCTTTCATCGACTTTCAAGATTATTAAACTTATTCTTAAATTGAATTTGATTATACTCTTGGTTGGTCTTTTTTTCATAAGATGTCTAATTCGGGCCCATGCACTTCTAGTGAGAGTGGTTGTTTTTTGATTTCCTTTATTTATTTCCTCAACCATTAATGTTATAAAATAATTTTCAATTTATGAAGACCAAATTGCTCCATCACATTCAACCTCAAAGGTGTTGCTATCATTTATTTTCAAGGTTAATTTCACCGATGGTCACTAAAGTATTGCAGTTATAACTATGTGGTCACTTAACTTCGATTTGTAATGAAAAAATCAATTATGTATTATTTTATAACATAAAAGTCAATATGACCGCAAATACCAAAATCAGGCCATTGGAGCGTGTAATACATGCGTGAAATATTGACACATCAGCATATGAGTCAACAAAACTTAAAAAAAAAGTATACACTCAACTTCACAACCCGCCCTTTCTTTCTCCTCTCCCCCCTCTCTCTCCTAGCCCATCACGATCTATAGTCTCATGGTCCCTGTCGATCTCCATCCGTACCTTCTCTCTCGTCACACATTTTCTCTCATCGCCCCCTCTCTCTCGTCGGCCCCTCTCTCTCCTCGCCCCCTCTCCTTTATCGCGTCATCGCTATCCTCGCCCCCTTGCTGAACTTACATCCGATCATTGTTTGGTCGTCTCGCCAAGCGTGGATCACCAATGCTGGAGATCTTGGATTGGGGGGCGACGTTATACTACATCTAAGCTTGACGAGGCAACCAAACAACGACAAGATGTGAGTTTAGCGGGGAGGCTAGGGGGCGAGGATAGCAATGGCGCGATGAGGCAATGAGGGAGAAAGAGCAAGGAGATAGAGGGGCCGACTAGAGAGAGGGGGTGATGAGAGAGAAGGTGTGGATGGAGATCGACAGGGACTAGGAGACTCTAGATCGCAATGAGCCAAGAGAGAGAGAGCGGGGGAGAGGAGAAAGAACGGGGCGAGTTGGGAAGCTGAGTGTATAATTTTTTTTTTTTTAAGTTTTGCTGACTCATATGTTGATGTGTCAATATTTCACACATTTAGTACATGCTTCGATGGCCTGATTTTGGTATTTTCGGTCATATTGACTTTTATGTTACAGAATAATACTTAAGTGATTTTTTCATTACAAATCGAATTTAAGTGACCATATCATTACAACTACAATATTTTAATAACCACCGGTGAAATTAACCTTTTATTTTCACTCTTTGATCTTTTCTCCATCTATATAAAACAAAACTAAACTAAAATATAAAAAATATAAAATTAACTATAAATAAATCATTTAATTCAAATTACATAACTATAATTGTATGAATTTTTTCTTTTCCACAAATGGACATATTTTCCCTTTAAGAAATTGTGATTAAAAATTATATCCTAAGCTTTGGCAATTAAATGGCCTTATCATGAATTTGTCGAGAGAAAATTTTTATTGATGAAAGCATATCATATTAATCAAATTTTAACTTAGTCCCATGTGCAAGAGACAGTGGAAATCCACTTGTCCAATCTAAAGAACAATGCATACATACAAAAGTGACACATACATGCCTTATTTAACAAGTGTCTTGCAAATTGCTATTGCTATTAATAGCTATTGTCTTTTATTTGTTATTCTTAATAATTAAATATAGAAAATAAAAAAATTGCACAGAATTAAAAACTGACCTTGTTAACGAAGAAGACGGTGGAAGAATAGAAGGGCAGTGGTAGAATAGAAAGGGCAGTAGAGGAAAATCTTTCAATTTCTATTCACAAATTACATATAAAATACAGAAAATAGCAAAAAAAAATTACATAGAAAAAAAAAACTGACCTTGTCAATGAAGATGACGGTGGAAGAATGGAAGGGCAGTGGCAGAATGGAAAGGGTGGTTGAAGAATGGAAGGAATTTTTGTTAGAAATAAATATGTATCTTTCTAAAATTAAAACCCTTGAAACCAAAATTATGGATTATGTGATTGTGTTAGTAACGTTTCTTTTTTAATTAGAAAAAACTTATCCATGTAAATTTCTTGAACACGTTTTTATTTTTTTCTAAAAAAATGAAAATAAAAAACTAAAGCCATCCCGAATGGACTTTACAATTTTTTTCCTACCAAGCATGCCCAACTCGATCCCAATCCATCAAGACCCAAAATCAACCTAATGTGAACCCAGCCCAGCCAATCCTAACCTAAATCCGGCATGGTTTGAAGGCTAAACCCGGCATGGTTTGAAGGCTTGAATTTTATTTATTCATGCTAGTGCAGAAAAAAATTTCAAATTCTGATTATGCCCAACTTGAGTCTAATCCATCTTGGTTCAACCCGGACTCGACCCATCTTAATCCGAATCCAATTTATCTCGACCCGAACCTAAACCATTCTTATCCTGTTTGAACTTGCCTCGTACAAAATCCAACCCAACCCAACTCAAAATAGGCCTATATTTCATTTATGTAGTATTGCGTAGAAAAAATTTTAAAATTTTAGTTATCCTAAGTTTGTATCCGACCTTTTTAGTTTGGTTCAAACTTGATTGAGCCTGATTCAAATTCGATCCAATTCAAATTTAGGCTGAATTTTATTTATGCAGGCTTATGCAAAAAAATTCTTCAAATTTCATTTAGGTCGATTCGAATTCAACCCATCCCGGCCTAAATCCAAACTTGCCCCATCCCAACCCAAATTTAGCCCAACCTAAAGTAGATCTGAAATTTGTTTATGCAAGATTATGTAGAAATATCTTCAAATTTCGTTTCGACTCAGCCCGAATTTGACCCTATCCTGACTCGAAATCTACTCGTCCCATTTCAGTTTAAATTGTTCCTATCTCGACCCAAATATAGCCCAATCTAAAGTAGGTATGAATTTTATTTATGTAGAATTGTGCAAAAAAAAATCTTTAAATTTCATTTTGGACTGGTCCAAATTCGATCCATCCTGATCTGGCACGATCTCGATCCATTTTGAGTCCAGCCTAAACTTGACCCATATCAAATCCAACTTAACTCACCTCAAATAAGCTTGTATTTTATTCATGTTGTCTTGTGCAGAAAAAAAAAAATCTTTAAATTCTGATTAAGCCGGACCCATCCCAATCCAACTCGAACTTGGTTGAGCACAACTCGAAGTAGACTTGGATTTTATTTATGCAAATTTGTGTAGAAAAAATTTTCAAATTTTAATTAGGCTCGACTTGAATTTGACCCATTTCAATCTGATTTGAATCCGACCCAAGCAAGTCCAACCTAGCCCAGCTCGAAGTAGTCCTTTATTTTATTTATGTGCATTTGTGAAGAATAAAATTTTTAAATTTTGATTTGGTCCAGCCTCAACCCGATTCATTCCAATTCAATCCGAACTCGATCCATTCCATTTAGTATGTTATAATTGTATCAAGAATGAATTTTCATTAAAAAAAAAAAAGAGTTAAATGGGTTAATCCATATTTTTGCCTATTAGTGCTATCATACAACTCATTTGCGCCATTATACAATCTATTGAACCATCATGCAACCCATTTGGCCAACATACAACCAATCTCCCTCAATATATAGCAAATTATGGATTGATCCAAATCCATCCAATCTATTTTAGCATTGATCCATTTATAATTTATATATAATGGCATATTATTTATAATTTATAAAAAATGGCACATTTATGATATAAGTTAAATCTATTCAATCTAATCTATTTGTTATCTATAATTTGAAATAGGAGTTTATGCGTGAGTAAAAGATTTAAAAATTATTTTTAAAAAAAGAAATATTTCTAAAAATGAAAATTTTATAAAGAAGAAGGAGATTTCTATTGTTTAGAGATTTCTGTGGAAGTCCATAATGAAAAGCTCTCTCTCTGACATTAATAATTCTACATAATGAGCCAAATATCAATAACAATTAGATTTTTCTATAATTATGATAGAAAGTCAAATAATCCCGAGGGACCAATATTATGGCATATGGTATGGATACCCTATACAATAATTTTTTTTTTTTTCAAAAAAGTTTTGTGATGTTAATTTTGGATAAGCACTAATATATATAAGAATATTATCATTATGTGATATGGCATCGTTCTTTTGTTGTTACACCGAAGCATCGATGCCTTGCCAATCTTGTTTATGGGAACCAAATAATAGAAGTTCAAGTTGAGATATTCCCTCCAACAAATACTTCATTAATTATAAATTCGCTTAGTACATATACAATACTTAATTTAATTTTATAATTCATTTAAATATTTAAATTTTAATAATAATTTATTAAGTACATGTATTTGTTAATTTTATTAATAATAAATATAAATTTGTAAAAAATTAGAGCGTATAATGCAAAACTATACTGATATGACATCAAATAATAACAAAATTAAAAAAAAAAATTCATAAAAAAAAAATCAACCGTTCTATTTTTAATCTGAGCAGATCTCATTATGCATGTGAGATATTTATTTTTATTATAACTATTTAAATTATACATTTTAATTTTTCAAAAACAATACGAATTTGAATTAATATTTATAAAATTGATCAGTACAAATGTTTAATAGATTATAATTAAAATTAAATATTTAAATAAATTATAAACTTAAATTTAAGTGTTTCTCCATGTATTAAGCCTTATAAATTTTATTAGATTATTCTCTAACTCACAATCCCAATCTTTCACTTTTTTTTTTTTAAGTTCAAACCACTAATTAAATAGGATTATGTCCCTTATTATTTTAGTGGCTATGACATGGTTGCGTATCAATCTCATCCTTTCTTGGCAAATTTGGAACGTCAAACAATATTGGTGACCTTATATTAATTCTTTTCACAAGAAGTTTCTATTAGATTCATCTCACTTCATGTGTGTTCTAAAAATTCTTTTGTCCCACGTTAAGTTTATGTTATGAAATTAAGGAAGCATTAATCTTTTTGGACAATTTTACTCTTATTATTATTATTATTATTATTATTATTATTATTATTATTATTATTATTATTATTATTATTATTATTATTATTATTATTATTATTTTCCACTCTATTTACATCTCTCTTGTTACATTTTTTTTCTATGTCAATTATTATAAGAATTGATAGAAATGTAAGTTGTACTGAATTAAGAGAAATTCTTTACGGATTTAATATGGCAGAATTATTCTTTTTTTAATTATTACGAAAAATCCTAAACCACACTAAAATTGGACAAAAGTTAATATTATTATTCAAATATCAAAGTTCTGATTTCTAATACTTAAATTAAAATTAAAGATTTGTTGGTAGACCAAATTAAGTGTGATAAAGAGAGAAATGCATCACCTTAGAAGGAACTATTTGATGAAAATTGAAAATTAAAAACCCAAATTTGTCATCAGACCAACCTATCCTACATTGTAAATTTGTAATAAACCGAAGAGACAACTAATTGGTAAAATAACCTAAGTTGTCATAGTACAATGGAACTCATTATATATATATATATATATATATATATATATATATATATATATATATATATTTCAATATTTGTGTTATACGAAACATAATTTTACTGTCAAAAAAAACATAATATTAATTTTTTAATACCCATTAATTTATTCAAATTCATACCACGTAAATCTGAAAAAAATAAAATACTTCTTTTTTAAGTGTTTAAAAATAATTAATTTTTAAAATTTGAACTCAAAATTTCAATTCCGTATTAATTTTAAGAAAGAAATTTTATTCAAACAGGTCCTAATTTTGAAATAGTTGAGTTTGTTTTGTCGTGTAAACTTTTCTTAAAATGACGAAGTTTTATTTCTATTAATTAATTTTCCTTTTGGATTATGTTGCGTCTTCTGCTCATTTTATCCTTTCTTAAAATTATGGGTTAGGAAAACTGAGAAACTAGGACTTTTTCCTATACCACAAAATCAACAACCTATATGGCCTTTTCCCTTCCTAGTAAATCACTAGGACTTGTCAAAATCAGAATAAATGTTGTCGCGTAACGTATTTTTCCAGGATTGCCAAACCAAACTCTGTCAAATGCTATGACCACCACTATAGTTGCACTGAATTTGCAATTAAGTCCTCTGAACTTTATTCAATTGAATACATTATTTTATTTTGGTAAATAAATAAAAATTTACAAAGCACTTACTTGAAAAAAAAAAAAAAAAGAATTAGGGAGGCCAAAGCTCCCATCATGGCCTCAATAGATTCGCCTCTGGTTAGCATCGATTAAAAGCGTCCTTTGCATATTCATTTCTTTTTCCCATTTACGAATTATGTTAAATGTATAGGTTTAACAAATAGGAGCTCATTTTAAAAGGAAAACATTAATTCTTTTTATTCAACAAATATATATATATATATATATATATATATATATATATATATATATATATATATATATATATATATATATATATATATATATATATATTTTAAGAGAGGTTTAATTGATCCAAATATAAAAGTTATCCATCAATATGATTAAAACAAAATAAAAATTGAATTGCATATTCAACATATGCACTCTGCATTAGCCTCGCAAAACTGAAAAACCACAGCAAATCATAATTCATAAACCAACTATATATAATGTCCATTTTTCAAAAATTGGACTTTGAATCTTTGACACTGTAAATTCAAACTTAAGGGTTAATATTCCCAAATAGGCATTTTATTTATAATAATAATAATAACAACCACCCTCGTCAGTAACATGTGGTTTGTACTTAATTAGACATGGAACGGAAAAAACTAAACAAAAATAACATAATAAATTAAATGAATCAAAATAATCGAATTCGTCACAGTGTAGTTGGATATTCGATTTTTTACTCTTTTTTTAAAAAAAAAAAAAAAAAGCGACCCTTAATTCTACTCATTAAATTACACGTGATTCACGTGTGGCATAAGAACGAGCGTTGAGTATTGCAATTTTCCTTGCAACCACTCGGTCCAACTGTCAACGCAACGAAACCAACCAGAAACAATCAAGATTTTGCTGCATTATTAAGCAACCAAACAACAAATAAATAATTAATTTATTATCCTTATTATTATTACCTAATAAATAAATATAATATTTACAGATGTGTTTTCCACATTGACGGTTTTGCCAATTACAAGACAGCTAAACACACTAACCGCGTCGCAGTAGCGACTGACCGCCGTTCACCTCGCCAACGGACTCACCTTCACCCACAATAACGGCGTCAGCATCCCACCACGTTTCCATGTCGGATTCCGTCGAAGCCACTAACGGTGACCTGACTTTTCTCATATCAGCCACCGCTAACCTTCCTGCGACGTCATCCCTGACGTATACCTTCGAGAGTCCACCGCTGCCTATCCCGACGATTTTTCCCAACTTGGGTCTCCACTCCGCCAATATCTCGGGCAGTCTACCACCTACACGAGTGTCCCAAACCCTCAGCAGGTGGCCAGGAAAATTAGTCTCAGCAGAAACGATCACCGTCGGCGACGAAGACGACATGGAAACTGCCGGAATCTCGGATTTCTCGCCAAAAATTGAGAATACGTTTTGCTCTTTATGCAAATCGAAAACGGAAGCGGAATTTCTGGTGTCATTTTCGATATTGAATCTTAATCCTAAGCCTAAATTATCCCAAAGCTTCACTACGTTCTTCCCATGGGTGAACTCCGAGAACGACGAAAACAAGTCTTCAATGCTGCTATTTCTACGTCTCCGTAAATTACGCTGGTGATCGGTGTAGTAACCGGAGCCTTTAACACTAAAATCTTCATCAATGGATCTCCAGGTCTGTGAAGAAGACGACGTCGTGGGCTCGTCTTCATCTTCTTCTTCTTCATCATCATTAAATTCATCATCTGATAGAGAAGAACAAGAGGAGTCCGTTTCGCTTTCATAGTCAAAAGCTTGATTCTGTAGAGGCGAGGAAGGAATGAAATAATGGTTTTGAAATCGAATGATGAGAATTTTGATTCTGTTGATTATGGTGGAGAAAGAGGCAACAATGGCAAGAATCAAAGCTCCCCATTTCCAAAAACTGTAAGCTTGATGAATTATTTCAACTCCGGATAATTCAAAAATCTGAGAAACAAAAGATGGGTTTTGCAGAGAGTTTATTCCAGCTTCAAAATCTCCTATTCTGTTTATTACTGGAATCTCCATCTCTATCTTATCTTATACACAAATCAAAAATGATTATTAAAAATAAGCAAACAGCTGATCTTTCTCAAATTAGAAGCAACAATCAGCTAAATCAATTAAACAAATGAAGAAAAGAGAGAGTTTTGTTTGAGAGAAAAGGAGCTACGAAATCGAGAGGGGGGTTTGCTGGAAGCGGAGGTGAGGTTTATAAAGGCAAAATGAAATTATGTGGGGATAGTTAAAGAAAAGTCTGATAACTGACGTGGAAGATAACTATTGGTTTTACGATGGAGATTTTAGGGCCACGTCAGAAAAAGGTCACTAACTGCATGGAAAGAAGAGTAGATAAAAAGCGAGGAGTCAGCATTATGTATTATTATTATTGGGTTTTGTAAAAAATGTAGGGAAAAAGGTTCGTGTCGTTAAAAACATGTGGGAAGTGGGACACTTGGGACAATGATGAGTCATACGATCAGAATCAGAAATGATCAGATCCTCTCAATTTTTAAAATGATTAAATATTACAAAAAGAAAGGACCAGGGGGGCACGCCAGAAGTCCAGAATATGAGGCTGTGGTTGTTTATGCGGCGGCTCAATGTTTCCACCACCACAGCTCAGCCGTGCAATGACAGCTATTTTGGTGGTTATTTTGTTTTGTTGCGAAGACAAGCAGCCGCATCTTCTCCCCCCTCTCTCTCTCTCTCTCCTCTTTTGTTTTTGCTTTCCTTTTTTTTTTTTTTGTATATGGGTGGCCCCATTTTCTGAATTTGTTTCTCTTATTCAAATCACGAAATGAGTTGGTGATGGTACTATTACTACTACTCCACGAGTTTGTGGTCCAAAACAAGAAAAGAGAAATCATATAGTTCACATGATTCCTTCTTTTCTTTTCTTTTTTTTTTTTAAATAAAATCCTTGACTATTGCCAGTTTCTATACATTGGTTTTGAAAGTAAGGTCTCTTAATTTACACCTTTCTTATATTAAATTTTTAAATTTTTATTTGATCATATTGAAACGGTAAATTTTTATTTTAATACATAATAAATTTAAATAAAAATTTAATAAAATAAAAATAATAAATTATAAATTTAATGTTTACTATTATTTTATTTAAATTTTATATTTTAAAATTTATTGTGAATGAAATAAAAGTTTAAAGATCCGTTATGAGCCAATGAAAGATGCATTGAATTACATTCGACCTTTGTTTTGTCATCTTAACTTTTTGTATTTTTTGTTTTTTACTTGTTTAAACCTTGTGTTTTCTTTCAACTATTGAGAATTATATTTTGCATTCCAAAACTTATATTTCTTTTTCAAAACTGTTTATTATTTTTATAGATAATTCATAAAAGATTAATTTTCTTCAGTTTTATTTTTTACTAGATTAATTTTAAATAAATATGGTAACATAAATAAATATAATTTAGGCAAAAATTATGTCATATTTATTTTCCATATTAAACCTGAAAAAATAATATTAAAGTCTTGTAAAAAGTAATTTACATTGGATAATATTAAATACTGAATAGTGAGCAATTGTTGTCGTTTTTGCTTTTAATTATTCATAATTGCTGTCGTTTTACAAATGTATTAGTGGTGAGTCGGAATGGACGGTGGTGGAGCAACCAACCGGTCCATGATAAGAAATGTGCCTTTTCAATCACGGATATACATTATTTTTTGAGAATAATAATGATATAGTATTATATTTGGGTAGGAAATCACTGTCTTTAATTTTATGGCTGGCGTATGCATTAAACATTTCTTTTTCAGTGGGTGAAGTTATCCTGACGCGAAATTCAATTCTTTATGGATAATTTCTTAACTACAAATATGATTATCTTACTCTCTTCATTTCTTTTTAATTTCCTCGGAGTTAGATCACAAAGTATATTAATTAGCGGGACGTAGCAGAAAATAATTTTAGGAGACAAATTTGTACTCGCTATATTATGCTTATTATGTAGTGCAAGGAAAATAATATTTTTCAGTGGAGGAAAAAAAAAAGAAAAGAATTTTAAACAAAATTGTAGGAAGATTTGGCATAGTAACGTGAAAATCACTAATTACAAATTAATTGAGCATAATAAAAAATGAGTTAACTTGTATCGGAATTAATAATATCTAATTTTGATTGAACTTGTTAATTGATATTATTCAATGATCCACATGTATATCATGACCAAATATAATATCCATATACAATCTTTTGTCTCATTAAATATTTGACTCGACTTTCATGAATCACGTTTTTGTGAAGAATGTAAATTTATGCTAATAGGAATGCGTGTTTTTTCAATTTTAAATTAAAAGGAAAATAATAATTTTGTTCTTCCGAAACTAAAAAGTGAAAGCCGAAATTAACTTTGTTTTTATTTTACAGCTTCTTCATCAATGAGGAACGGAATTGATAATCTCAAGTGAATTGACTTGAAAGGTAAAGAAAACAGAGCTGATGGAACAAAAAGATGCCCCTTTTTCTCATTAGCTTCAAACATATATATATATATATATATATATATATATATATATATATATATATATATATATATATATATTTAAGACTCCTACTAGAAATAAACTTCTATATCTGTACAAATTGAGATTTTTTATACAGAGTAAACTACCAAAAATATATCCACTAATATAGCTAAAAATCCTGAACAAGGGCCCTCGATAGATGGGGCAAAACCCTTGATAGAGGAGAAAGGTTCGACATGGGTGAGGGAAAGGCCCTCGGTAGAGGGACTTGAAACCTTTAGTAGAGGGGATTGATGCTGGATGTGGGGAGGCAAAACCCTTAACACCCCTGATGAAATATGACATAGCATATATATGATGATCACGCAGCAGAAAAATACTAAAATCTATCATACATACCATGCAATCCATAAATAAGAATCGAAAACATGCAATTTTAGGATTTTAAAAACTTACAACCTTAGATGCCTTTCAAAATTTGATTTTGATGATGACCAGCAACTAAAAAGGATTTATTCGCCTTAGATCTTGATCACCAATGCCAAAAGAGCTGTCTTTACGCTACTCCTTTCTATTTTACAAATACAATTGCAAGGAAGGCTTAAAATCAAGAGTGTTAGCTCTATGTTTAAATATTTTGCAATGGTAATAGATTGAAACAACAAGATCTGATCTTGTTCTTCCTTTTGGTTACTATTGCTGCCCAAGAACACAAGAGAACAAGGAAAAATCCTTTTTCCTTGAGTATTTCGGCCAAAAGTGTGAGAGAGAGTAATTCACGCCCTGGGTTTTTTCTTTTGTTCACAAATATATATCATTTAATTTTGTAAGTGTTAATTCCGAATTTTACTACCTAAAGATAGTAAAATCAGCCTCCATCACTTCCTAAAATCAAGTGACATATATTAATTCAAACTCTTTTAAATTTTAAATTCAAATTAATTTGAAATAAACATAAGACATTTAATCAAAACAAATCACTTAATTAGGGATATAGTTGCCGAAATTTCCATTGAATTTATCTTTGGATTTTCAGTCACCTAATCTCTATTTAATTAATTTATTTTGATTTAAATTCCATTAGGATTTAATACTTAATTAACTTAATTAATTCACTACAAGAAAATTGCAATTTAGCAACGAAAATTGATATTTTTCGTTGTTAATAAAAAATAGCAACGAAAATTTTTGTTGCTAATCCGGCGATTGCTATTTTTTAGCAACGAAATTTCATTTCCGTTGCTAAATTCAACCAGCTCATTTTCGGTGAATTGGTAATTTTTAGCAACGGAAAAAAAATTCTGTTGCTAATTATAGCAACCAAAAGTCAATTTTGTTTTTTCATAAGCTACAAACCCAACTTATTGTTATTGACCCATATATTAAATTAACAACATAACTTGGCATAAAAAAACACAAAGTTTCTGTCAACAAACACATATAATTCAATAAATTATGGATAAAATCAACAATTACCAACAATTTATCATCAAAAATATAGATAATAAAAACTCTAAATTAAATTAGAATTTGAGAAGAAATGAAAAAATCTAACATAAAGTCTAAATGAATTATTTTTACGGTACAGACTATTTTGGTCATAACTTTTACTACAAGTGTCAGATTATTTATTATAATATATTTTCGAAAAGCTTGTTTCGAGACGGTCATTTATTATATAGCAAAGCTTTCATAACGACATTTTTCGAGCCCAAAAAATGACCTTCATGTTGTCGTTTTTTAGTTTAAAGTTTTTAGAATTTTTCAGGGATATTTGGTCTTTTCTTATTTTCACTCATATAAATTATTTTCTTTTTCCAATTCAAGTGAAAGGAATCCATGTCTTAATCACATAATTTAATAATAAATTTAAATGTAATTATTTATTAGTTTTAATTAAAATTATTTTTTATATACCAAAACTATAGATCAACAAATTACATCTAAAATAATTAGCCAACAAAGCTCCCACCAAACAAACCAGCTAAAGCAAAGAAAAACATTAGACATGCCACCATAATGACACTAAAACTACACAAGAAACTCAATCTGGTGCAAGGAAAAGGCAGAGACTACTAAGAAGAACCACCAAACTAAATTAAACCAAGGTAGAAATTAAAACCACATAGTAGCAGAGATCTAGATACATCACCCCTACACATCTAGGATTTCACAACCAATTTTTAATCACTTTTGAACTCCAATGAGCAAAGAATATTAATGTGCAATACAAACTTTAACTAAAACCCTTTGAAAAACCAAACAATACTCCAACCAATTAAAATAACCAGATCGAGGACACAACACCTGTCACTGCTATTTTCCAGCTAGAACTATTTCATATGTAGCTTATTACATCAAATCGTGTATAAGATAAGAGACGAAAAATGAAGGAGAAAGGAAGAAAGATTTACTGATCACCGGAAAGGAGTAAATCTGGGGAAGATCGAACGGTAAGATCTGACCAAAGAACTGACCAAAGAATAGAAAGCGGCACAGAGTAAAAGAGAAGACGAAAAATGAAAACGAAAGGACAAATGGCAGATCTAAGGAAGAATACTTACCGATCACCGAAAATGGTAGATCTGAGGGAGAATGGACGTCCACAGAAATTGCAGTGCGTGAAGAGAAGAACAATAGTGCTAGATCATGAAAATAATAATAAAAAAAGACAACGAAATGATGAAACACAAAAGATCAAGCATAAAACTACTTACCGGTCATCAAAAAGTGCAGATCTGAGGAAGAATGGACGGCCACAGAAAATGGTTGAGTGTGGAGAGAAGAAGAACTATGCTAGATCGTGAATGAAGAGAAGAACAGAAATGAAAGAAATAGGATTTTTAATTTCTTATATATGTTATTTTTTAACAACGAAATTTAATTTCGTTGCTATTATAACGGAATTTAAATTTCGTTGCTAATTTTAGCAATGGAATTTCAATTCCGTTGCAATTTTATATGTGAATTAAGTAAGGCATTATTTTTTGCAACGGATTTCATATTCCATTGCTAAAATTAGATTTCTGTTGCTATTTTAAGTTCAATTACATGAACACATTATTTTTAGCAACGGAAAATAGCAACGAATTTTAAATTCCTTTGCTAAATTTCATCCCAAAAATTTTTCGCTATCAAATGCTGCCATTTTAGCAATGAAATTTAAATTCCATTGCTAAATTTCATCCCAAAAATTTCCCGTTATCAAATGCTGCCATTTTAGCAACGGAAATTAGATTTTGTTGCTATTTTAGCAACGAAAATTAGATTTCGTTGCTATTTTAGCAACGAAATTTAGATTCCGTTGCTAAATTTCATCCCAAAAATTTTTCTCTATCAAATGCCGCCATTTTAGCAACGAAAAATAGATTCCGTTGCTATTTTAGCAACAGAATTTATATTCCGTTGCTAAATATCATCCTAAATTTTTTCTGCCGCCATATTTAGCAACGAAAATTGTATTATGTTGCTAATTTTCGTTGCTATATGTTGGCACTAAAATCTCTCTCCCTTTTTAGTAACGAAATACAACCATTTTGTATTCAGTTGCTAAATCCCTAAAACTTCAACCAATTTTAGCAATGAAATTGATTTTCTGTTGCTAAATAGCAACTAAATTGGTATTCCGTTACTAATTTAGCAATGGAATGAATTTCATTGCTATTTTTTCGTTGCTATTTTGATATTTTCTTGTAGTGATTGAAATTAATCCTATTGGGCCGAATCTCTCTCTCTCTCATGAACCAAGGTCCATTTAGTAATTTTAATACCCATTACATACATTAATTTGACTTTAATTAAAAGTCCAAATTAATGCCCAACACTTGATTTAAATATTTTAAGCCCAATACTTTATGTGCTATCCTATAGGTCAATTTAATATTGGTAATAAATTAATAAATTAATCCAAAGACTATATATACTCTCTAGTAAGATATTATAGCATTCCAAATTAAAGAAGATATTATAGCATTCCAAAGACACATAAAAACCAATCATTTAATTCTATGAAAACTAAAAAGCTTTTACCAAAATTTTAGAATTTAATTAAATAAGTTAATCGGAAGTGAATTTGGTAGTCACATACCATTCGAAGTCAAATTCCTGCAATTTTTCTTTATTATGTCCATTCCTATGCTCACTGGAGCTTAATCGGTGCTTCGTTGATGCAGGATCAAGGACACATGGAGGTGGCTATTGGTGTAAGGAGTCCAATGGCGGTGGTCACACACCTAACAGACATCATTGGCCGTTTAAATCCATCCCAAAAACTGCAACCGCCTTGGTTGCTGATCTACTATTTTTCGACAAGTGGCAATTGGAAAAAGAAAGTCATCAGACCCACCTAACTGCCAGGAACTCACCGATGTAAGTGGCGTTGTGGTAGGCTGTCACTGTTCGTCGGAGATGAGGAAATGCCTTTAGCAAGGGGGAGAGGGAGATCGGGGTAATAGCGATGCCATGGGTAGAGGAGAGCAGTGGGTGTAATGCCGATGATGGAGAGGCACCGACAACGCACACCGCCATCATCGTCGGCACTGATGATCGAACCAGAAGGGACAAATGTCCTCTCCCTTGAATCTGCCTCCCACTTTCCCCATTTTCCCTTCTCTTTTTCTTTTTTTCTTATTTGTTTTCTCTTTCCTTATTATTTCTTTGATGAATGTGTGGCCAAAATAGCTTTGTCTGGAGAGTTCCAGGGACTCCACAAATATTATTATTATTACTATTATTATTATTATCATCTAATTTTATTTAAGTTTATTTTATTTTATTGGGTCATTTTTTGAAATCGAGCTAATTCGACCCTACTAATTAGACCCTTATAACTCGGGGCATTACACCATAGTTCTTTTTGGCCCTTAACGTAATCCACACTGCCTATACGTACTTTTCATAATTTTCTCCTTTCAACTACACTTGAATAATTACGTTGCCTAGATTATCGTTGAAGCTCAAAATGTAAGGACTAGAAGTTTTCTTATCAACACCAGAAGTCTCTTTGTCTTTGGGTGCCATGGCTCTAATACCATGAAGAAAACAAAGCTGATGGCATAAAAAAGGTGCCCCTTTTTCTCATTAACTTCAAACATATATATAGATCTAAGACTCCTACTAGAAATAAACTTCTATATCTATACAAACTGAGATTTTCTATACAGAGTAAACTACCAAAAATACATCCACTAATATAGCTAAAGATCCCGAGTAAGGGCCCTCGGTAGAGGAGCAAAACCCTTAGTAGAGGAGAATGGTTCGGCATGGGAGAGGGAAAGACCCTTGGTAGAGGGACTTGAAGCCCTCAATAGAGGGAATTAATGCTGGACGTGAGGAGGTAAAACCCTTAACAACTTTTGATTCGAAGATGATGTAATATCCAATCATATAATATATACCTGTAAAATATAAGAGTTGACTCGTTAAACTGATTGATTATATTATAAAGACTTTCTTCATCAAATGCTGATAGAAGATTTTTTAGGTTCTTATCTCTATAAACAGTGGATCTGATTCGCCTGCTCATTTCAGGGTGTTTCAAATGATCTGAACTTTGAAAACATTTTGGAGAGTTTTCTATTGTCTTCTCTCAATAAAAAGTATCAAATAATAATTTCAAGAATATTAAAGTAAGTCAACTTGGAAGGCTTTCGATCTAAAGATGATGTGATATTGGATTAGAAGATAAATAATTGCAGAACACAAGAAAAATTTTATTTCTAGTTTGTAGATAATTAACATTTAGAAACTTAAATTAGAAAATTTTTCAAAAGGAAAAATATAAAGAGAGATGATTTTAAAAATGCAAAAGTTTTTGATATGTTGGGGTGAAAGGGCTATTTATAATTTACGTATTGGAATAAGGTACTAAAATGCCCTTAATGTGTTTCGGTAGTAGGTAAAATGCCCCTTAACTTTTTTTACGAGCGTAAATGCCCCTAATGTTATAAAATTAGTACTAAAATACCCTTCCATCAAGTTACCGTCAACTTCGGATTAACGAAGCTAATGTGGCAATGACACGTGGCAAAATATGTCATTCAGCGTTACCTATATTTTTAATTCAAATATATTTAGGGGCATTTCAACACTGTATAAAAAACTTTAGCCGCATTTTAGTATCCTAATAAAAACATTAAGAACTTTTTTGTACTATAAAGAAAACATTAAAAATTAATATTTGACTCATTAAATATTAATCAATATTTATTACATTAATTAATAAATATTTTTTATATAAATATAAGAATAAAAAAATTACAAATAAATTATATAGCTCAATAATATTTATTATTTAATTTTTTTAATAAATATAATATTGAAATTTAACTACAAAAATGCATTTAGGGGCATTTTTATTAAGATTATTAAAAAATATTAAAAAAATCTTTTACATAATTATTTTACATGTGATAAATATTTTAAATAATGATATTATTATTTTAATAATTATAATAATGTACATACTTTTTTACATTAAACTTAATTGATTTTAACTAGTTCATAAATTATAAAATATTTCAACAAATAATATTAAAAATAAAATTAAAAAATTTTAATAGTTGCATCAAGAGTTTAATTATTGTAAACTAAAAAATTGTATCAACTTCTTAGAATAATTAAAAATATATATATGATATTAGATGCTTGTATTTCACCTTGATATGTAATTATTTTTTTTAAATGATGAGAAACATTGTCTTAAAAATATAATTTAAATATTTATAAGCAATTAAACAATAAAATGATATATTTGTATAAAATGAAATATATAAACCAGCAAATAATGAATTATGAAGATGTTAAATAAATACTATAACATGTTTAATAGATTGTTCAAATTTTTGTCTTAATTAGCAATAGTCATATTATATATTTAAACACCAATTTATTCAGATTTTATAATTAGACGATTTTTTATAAAAATAATTTAATTAATATCATATGTAAATTCTTATAGGTTGCTCCAATTGCTTTAAATGTCAAAATATTTAGGGGTATTTTTTTATTCATATTTCAATATTATATTCATTAATAAAAATTAATTAATATTCTTGAACTATATAATTTATTTATAATTTTTTTCTTATTCGTATATTTATATAAAAAGTATGTATTAATTAATGTAACAAATAAATTAATATCTAATGTAATAAATATTGATTTTTAATATTTTTTCTACAGTATAAAAATGTTTTTAATGTTTTTCCTTAGGGTACTATAATGCCCTTAATGTTTCACTCAAAGTACTAAAATATCCCTAATATTTTTTATACAGTGCTAAAATATCCCTGAATATATTTGAATTAAAAATACAAGTAAAATTGACGTGGCATATTCTGCCACGTGTCAATACAACATCAGTGTTGTTAATTTAGAGTTGACGCTCGTTTGACGGAGGGATATTTTAGTACCGATTTAAAAATATCAGAGATATTTACGCTTCAAAAAAATTAAGGGACATTTTAACTATTATCAAAACACATTAGGGTCACGTTTGGTTCATTGGATTGCACATAGAATAGCATAAAATAGTACAAGCTAATACAAATACGATGTTTGAAAGAATTTTTGAAAAATTAATGTGGGGATAATATAATACAGTACAGGTCTTATTATCCTACATATACTGTATAAAATAATATACCACAAACCATTGGATTTGTGTAATACGGTAAACATCGTATTAATACTAAATACGATTCTATCACCATTATTGTTGCTGCCACCACCACCACCACACCCTATCGCTGCCGCCAACACCACCACTACTGTCGCCACCACTATCATCGCCGCCACCACTATCGCCTCCACCACCACATTGCCGCCACCGTCATCGTCGTCGATACCACCACAACTACTGCCATCACCATCATTGCCACTACCATCGCCCCCACCACCATATCATCGCCACCACCATTGCCACTCTACTATCGATACCACCACCATCATCATCGCCATTGCCACCCTTACCGTCACAGTCAATAACACCACCATCACTGTCGACATCACCACCCCCACCACCATATCGCCTGACACCACTGCCATCCGTTGCCGACACCACCACCACTATAGCCATCACCATTGCTACCACCTCCGCTACTGCCACCACCACCACTACCACCATCATTGTCCCAGCCACCACACCACCGCCACCCCTGCCACCACCACCACATCCCTCCAGCTTCACCACCACCACCATACCCTCGCCTCTGACACCACCATTGCTAGTTACACCATAACACTGCAAATGCTGCAACCATCACCACAACCGTCGTCGCTGCCACCACACCCCCATACTACCTCCGCTACCATCACCACTACCACACCACCACCACATCGTCGTCGCTGTCACCACCACTCAGTCGTCGCCACAATCAACACTGCCATCACTATCGTTGTAGCCACCGCCACATTGCCGCCACTACCATTATCACATTATAACCAAATCTTCAAACTTATAATATTGAATGTATAAGCTAATAGCTATTATATAAAAATTATATTATAATTGATAAATTCTTTCATTTTTTTCTCAAATATTTCATCAAATTCGTCGTTTAGATTTTTTCATTTTTTATCTAATTTTAATTTAAAAAATGCCGATCTTTCTAATAATATATAGTTATTTCTCATTAATTTTTTTACTTTTTAATAAAAAATTGATGTATTAAAATTTATATTTTATAATTATAAATTTTTATCTAAATTAGTTACAATAAAATTAATTTAATTGTATCTATTTTTAATTTTTTTTAAATAATATATTACGATATTATACACCAAATACAGTATATAATAGTACGGGATAATACAATTTTGTATCAAACATTGTATAATATAATACAGATTAATATTGTACAGGCTAATACTATACAAACTAATGCTATACATGTTAATATTATATATGCTAATACAATACAGTGAACCAAACGTGCCCTAGAAGTATTTTAGCTATTATCAAAACATATTAGAAACATTTTAGTGCTTTATTCCTTTTAAAAATGCAAAAGTTTTTTATCTCTTGGGGTGAAAGGGCTATTTATAATTTGCGTATTGGAGTGGTGATAATTGAATGCTAATTATGGTTAAATTATTAGTTTGCAAGGTTAGGTCTACTGATGTAGGTCTACTACTGTCCCATCTACGTCAGAGACAAGGGGTTAGTATACCCGATTGATAGATTTGGGGCTTTTAACATGCAAAGTTCAGACGATGCAATAGTTATTTATTTTTGTCAATTTTATAAATTAATATATTATCATATGTTTTGTGGTAATATGGATCATATTGGGACAATTTTTTAATAGTGCAAATTAAATAAAAAATATAAAAATGGGGTGTTTGAAAAATTTTTTACCAAAGTGGGGTTATCGGATGGCGCGTGGGGGACAGGGGGCTTGCGCCGTCTGAAACCACGGCAGGCCCCAATGATTTCAGGTCTGAAACCTTCGGAGCTTGCCGCGATTTCAGACGGCGCAGGCTCCCTTGTCCCCCACGCGCCTCTGACGCCATTGACCATGGAGAAATTTTGTTGAATTTTTTTAGGGCAAATGCCCTATATTTATGGGGTTCCGATATTTGGTGGTCCTGCTCTCCCTTCCCTTCTCTTGCTGCTCAATCCCCTTCAAGAAATAGGTAAGTTTTCTTTTACCTTTCATCTTTTATATTTGTTGTTATTTGATTATAGTGTTTTGTTCAATATTTGCAACAGTATTAGTTTACAAATTTATATTAATATGAAAATTTTATATGGTTATTATTTTAATTTATTCGTCATCATATTTAAATAATAACCAAATAAAATTTTCACATATAACTGATGACGAATAAATATTTTTAAATTTATTTATACCACAAATTACTAAAATTAACTGTTAATTTTAGTAATTTGTGGTATAAATAAATTTAAAAATATTGTTAATGGTGTTAAATAAGTTTTACAGGTGATATATATTAGACAGTTGTATTTTGATAAATATTTTTGCAACGAGCGGAGAAAAAAAGGTAAGATTTGTATATAATTTAAATATTAAAAATAAATTAAAAAAATTAATTTATGTGTATGTGGAAAAAAATACTTATCTATATTGTTGTATTTGTTATACCAATAGTCAATTATGAAATATTAATTTGTTACATGTAATATTAATATATTATTTTAAAAAATTTAGGTTATTTAAATTGCATTATTTTACTTAATAATATTGATATTACATAGAAAGAATTATTTATGTCATAGAAAAAATATTTACAATGTAGAGATAAAATTTATTATCGAAATCACAGATAGGGCAATAAGAGATGGATCAATTTAGAAACCAAGAATACATTAATCCCGGACCCATCGTGAATGATGTACTAACGCTTGGAGGCAAACATCGAGCCGATGCTATTTGGAACGGACAAGTAATTTTTTTATGTAACCGTAATAAACTATTATGTAGGTACATAATTATTTATATAATATTCATACCTTATTTAATTATTTTTAGGTATAACATAATGTGTTGGTAACACGCAGAGCATCCGTGAGTAATCATTATAGAAACATTGATGACAGAATAATTTCATACCTACGAGTAGCAGGATTTTATGGCGTGTCACAAATAGGTGTGATGAATGTGAATAATAATTTAGGTACTGCACTGGTTGAGAGGTGGTGACTAGAGACGCACACATTTCATCTTTCGATTGGCGAAGCGACAATCTCACTACAGGATATTGCTGTATTAACCAGATTGTCCATCGATGGACGTCCTGTAACTGGACATCTATACCATGATTGGGCTTATGAATGTGGCCGTCTTTTAGGTCAGGTTCCTCCAGAAAATGAATTCAGGGGACACAGTATAAAAATGGCATGGTTGGGGAGAAATTTTAATATTTTGCCACCCGATACAAATGAATATCAGATAGAATATTTTGCTCGGGCATAGATTCTTAGGTGTATTGGTGGCTTATTATGTCCAACACAATTAAATAATTACATACACTTGATGTGGCTGCCATTGCTAGAAAATTTACAGGTTGTAGGTGAGTACAGTTGGGGATCTGCTGTCCTGGCATTGTTGTATAGAGAGTTATGTCATGCAAACAAACCCGAAGCCAATTCACTTGGTGGATACCTATAATTGTTACAAATGTGGGCCTGGGAAAGGTTGCCTCATATTAGTCCTGAATTTGTCGATCAGCATGGTCTTGATCAGTCCATGCCTTATGGATACAGGTAAAATATAGTTTTTTTATATTTAAAATATAGTAATTTTATGTTAAAAATTATGAATTTAATTTGCTGAAAGACAATGGATGGTTGAAAAATTTCAGGTGGCGATCCAGATTAGATATAAGCAAACCTAATAGTAAAAATATTTTTCAATATCGTCTCGATTTGGACTTACAACGTGATGACCAGGTTTAATTATAATTTCCCTTTTCTATACTATTTTTGTAGTATAATTCAAATTTTTTATACGATGATGAAATTATTATTTTCTGGTTCAGATGGTTTAGGAGCCTTACAGGAACGTGTTGCACTTGTTGCCACAATTTTGTAGCAATGGAAATGTAATTTGGACATCAGTTGTGCCACTAGTCTGTTGGAATATTATCGAGTGGCACCACCCCGATCGATGTCTAAGACAATTCGAAATGGACCAGTTGAGTCCACACCCTCCACAATATGATGATGTAGTACATTCATACGATTTAAGAGGCCATACTGATTTGAATTGGGGAAGTAGATTTTCATGTTTTATTAATGAGTGGAATAATCGACATAATCACGATGTAAGAAATCCTCCTCTACGAGCACCTTTACATCTTATATCGCAGTATATGCGATGGTTTGCATCACGCACAAGATGGTGAATGACCCAGATAGGTGCCTCTATCAGTGCATCGGTATGATTTAATTTTAATTTTTATATATAAAAATAATAATATTGATAATTTGTAACAAATTTGTTTATTCGCAACATAGGCCGATTATGCTGAACAAATCAGGCACTTCGACATTAGTTCTTCGTCCAATGCAGAAGTTGGTATCCAATTGGCATCTGAGGGCATATTAGGAGCAGTTGGTGCCTTTGATAGATGGTCTACTGACTATCCCAGACAGCCAGTTCCTAATACTGCACATATCCCCCCGATGGCTCAACCTTTTCAGGATTCCCATCAATCTATACGCAGTAGGAGAGGAATGGGAGAAAGGCGATCTACAGTTGAGTCTATTCATATTCCAGTTGGAGTGCACCAGGGTCCCCAACCAATGCAGTGGCCTTACTTTCCTGAAGATCCTTCCAGCTCGTTCAATTTGTCTTCAGTGAGTCAACAACAATTATTTGACATTGTACTTGGACCATCTAGATGCAATGACTTTGAGGCAGGGCCATCCAGATTGAATGTTGATCTGAACATCAGTTTATCTTTAGGAGATCAACATAAGTACGATGTCATTGCCTAAACGGGTCTTCCTTGTCAATTTGATTCCACCCCATATGAGCAAACGAGCCTACCATTTCAATTTGAGCTAACACCATATGCCCCAACAAGTCAGTCAATGGATCACGATGATTTTTTCAATGAACTATTTAGTGGACCAAATATGGCAGGTAGTCATGGTTTTGTTGACCAACCCCTATATAGTGGAGAATTTAGTGATGTCATGCCGTTACTGTACGATCCCACCGTCGATGAGACGGACAGTCAGACAGATAGACATAACACGTCGAACTGTAATAGACGATTTTGAATGTTCTGATATATTGCTACATTATGTGTAAATACAATTATGAATTTTAGTTTATTACCTTGATAAATGGCTATCTATGTTGGCATCATGTTGTTAAATTATTTTAACCCTCATTATAAAAATTTAAATAAATTAGCAAACTCAACATAAAAATGTGTTAAAATAAATATATTATAGATACATCGATATTGGACAACTGAACATAAATATAAAAAGATACATCGATATTTCAATTTTTAACCTCTACAATATTGACTCGACGATCCAATATCACTTCTGCAAGTTTTTTTATTGTGTCCGACATTACCACACTTACTGCAATGAGTGACATATCCCTTTTCTCTTCTATCCATCTCGTTTCGAATGCGTGTTGTTTTTGGCCGACCTTTCTTTCTCTGTAACTCCATATCAGGTACCAATTTAGGCCCTTCATACTCAGGCCAGTAGGCTTTGTTGCCCATTGGGTTGAATTGCCCGTCATAACCTTTGAGTGCCTCGACAATTGTATAACAATTATCTACGAAATGGTACATGTCAAGATTCCTATGCATGCAACATGCAATTGCATGTGAACAAGGCATATTTGTTCCTTAAAACTTACCACACTCGCATTCACGTTTCTGAAGACTCACTATATATGTTTCGGGCTGAACATTAATATCAAGTGCTCTGCATGATAATACCTTAAACACTTTGTATCGATTATCGTATTCCATCACTACGTTTCCTCGAACCTTGTTAGCACCCTTGGTCATTATTTCTACACATCGAGGTGTGAACCACAAGCCTTGTGCCATTTTGGCCATGTACATTTCCCTTCGCTGATTGTAAAATTTTACCAAACAAGCCAAAATATGTTTAATAATTGCTATAATTGGCATCATGCGAACACCTTTTAGAGCACTATTGACACTCTCGGTAATATTCGTTATCAAGTGCCCATATCGATGACCACCATCCTCAGACAGTGTCCAATACTCTGGTAATATTCTCATTGCCCAATTATATGAATCTTCTTCAAGCTCTTTGATATTGTCCATAAGTTGCTTAAACTTGCGCCTTTGAAATTGTGCACCTACACAAGTAAGACTAATGTTTACATTGAAGTTGTAAAATTGATTAA
Organism: Excoecaria agallocha; assembly: GCA_037975025.1. NCBI lineage: Eukaryota > Viridiplantae > Streptophyta > Magnoliopsida > Malpighiales > Euphorbiaceae > Excoecaria > Excoecaria agallocha. Next base: position 18,471,759 of record CM075809.1, read on the forward strand.
AAAAATTAACCTTTTGTTTAACTTACCCGCCTTGTAAAGAAGATTTTTGATTGTTGCTGTAATGGCCTCAACTCCGGACTCCCCATGACCAATACTTTCCAATGGTCCAATAAAATATTTTTAACTTTCGGATATCCTTTCAAGCCCGAAAAGTACTATTTACCATCGAAAAGTACTGTTCACGGCTGACCCGGTATTACAAAATGTAACACTCTTATCCCTCCTGATACTGTACCGGCATACTGAAGACTGAAAAAAATATTTTTTTTCCAACTTAACTTCTAAACTTAAAAATCTTATCGACAATTACTTAATTGAAACTACCCTTCGCCTCTGACCTATAAATGTCCAAAATACTATGCATTATTTATAATTTATTATCATTTTTCATTAAAATAATCAATTAATTTACTATAAATCACAACTTTTACGATAAACATACACTATAAATACTCTTGAAAATTCCCAAATTAATTCTCAATATTCTCTACAAATTCAAGAACATTAATTATCATGTCTACTATGATTTTAAGCTAACATATATTAATTATTTGCATTGTTCTCACTAGTTTCCCTTAATAACAATTTCGGCCACCATTCTTTTTTCACCTTAAAAATTTTCTTTTTTTCATTTTCATCTTCTATTCATCAATTCACTAACTTAATTACAATTACCCTAACATATTTACATCAATTAACAACTTTAGACATTTTTACCCTAATTACATAATTAAGAAAAATTCATAAACTTAGAAGATGTAAAGATTAATTAGTCACTTACAAATTTATCTTAAATTATGGAGTCTAAGGTTCCTTTTCCTTGCCTTTGTTATTGGAAAAACTCCCCTCCACTTGTTCACCTATATAGGGAAACCCATTTAAGCTTAGTTTTCTTCATTTTCTTGTTCTCAAATGCAAAAACCAACCTCATAATCATAATCTACACCCAAAAATCTATGGAAAATTACTAAGAAATCAATTTAAAATATTAAAATTCTCAAGCTCCAACTTACCCCTCTTTCTTTCTTTCCTTGATTTCTTCACTTTATTTGCCCAAATCAATCAAGTGAAGCTATTTTAGTGTATTAGAGGGATGGAACTACAATTCCTAAGTTGGAATTTAAGAGAGATATTGAGTGGTTATGAAGCAAGAGAGAGAGAGAAGATGGAAGGGAATTCGGCCAAGGAGAGAAAGGAAGAAGAAGAGCTGAGTTCTGGAGTTTTCTCCAGATTTTTTGCCTTTAAATATCTCTCCAATGGGCCCAAAATTGGGCCAAAATGTTGGGCTTTGCCTAATTAACTAAAAAGGCCCAATTTAGGCCCCTAAAGGCCCAATTTAATTTCTCTCTCTTAAAGCCATCAAATCACTCCAAAAATAATTCTATCACTCTTATCACATCAAAAATAGCTAGCACGCAAATTTTTGGCTCAATCGGAGTTCGTTATCGGTCCAATTCAAACTTATCGATCCGATTCGACAATTGCCGGTGTCACCGAAAAATTCTATTCTCGTCACTAAAATATTTTACACAAAATTTATGTAGGCATTCAAAATCTGGAAATTTTTGGAGTTCATTTACTATTTGTAATTATTTACGCAAAATCAAGTCACCTTCCCTACCAGGGAAATTGACTCGCTACCTTTTTCGAATTTTTGACCTTTGAAAGCTTATTTGGCCTCAATTTTACTCCAAATTTCAACTCCGGACTCACCATGACCAATACTTTCCAATGGTCCAATAAAATATTTTTGACTTTCGGATGTCCTTTCGGGCTCGAAAAGCACTATTTATCATCGAAAAGTACTGTTCACGACTGACCCAATGTTGAAGCCATTACATTTCTCCCCTGCTAAAAGAAATTTCATCCTCGAAATTTACCTGAATTGAAAAGTAGAGGATAACGCTGTCTCATCATTGCTTCGGGTTTCCATGTTGCCTCTTCGACATTATGGTGATGCCATAGGACTTTCACCAAATGAATCTATTTGTTCCGAAGCTGTCGGACTTCCCTGGCCAAAATCTTTGCTGGTCTTTCTTCATAACTCATGTCAGCCTAAACTTGTATCTCTTCAGGTGCTATCACATGGCTCGGATCAGACCTGTATCTCCGGAGCATGGACACATGAAAGACATCATGTATCTTCTCCAAAGCATATGGCAGTTTCAATCTATAGGCCACGGGACCCACTCGTTGAAGTACCTCATATGGACCAATAAATCTAGGGCTTAACTTGTCCTTCTTTCCAAATCTCAGAACCTTTTTCCATGGAAATACCTTCAGAAAGACCTTATCTCCTACCTGAAACTCGACATCTTTTCTCTTTAAATCTGCATAGGACTTTTGACAATCCATTGCTTCCTTCAATCTGCTTTTAATGATCTGGACCTTTTCTTCAGAGTCATGAATTAAGTTCGTACCCAAAAGCTTCCTCTCACTCAACTCAGTCCAGTACAAAGGAGTCTTGCACTTCCTACCATACAATGCTTCAAATGGAGCCATTTTCAGACTAGATTGATAGCTATTGTTGTAGGCAAACTCAGCTAAGGGCAAATGCTTTTCCCAATTAGTGCCGAACTCAAGGACACAACATCGAAGCATATCCTCTAATGTCTGAATCATCCGCTCGGACTTTCCATCAGTCTGAGGGTGAAAAGCTGTACTGAGACGAAGTCTAGTACCCAGAACATCTTGAAAACTCTTCCAAAAGTGAGAAGTAAATCTGGGATCTCTATCTAACATAATGGATGTAGGTACTTCATGCAATCTAACCACTTCCTTTATGTAAAGTTCTGCCAGCCTGGTCAATGAAAAATCCATCTGAATTGGCAAGAAATGAGCTGATTTGGTGAGGCGATCAACTATTACCCAAATGGCATCATGTTTCCACTGAGTCATGGGTAGCCCAGTCACAAAGTCCATGGTCACCTGATCCCATTTTCACTCTGGAATAACAAGTGGTTGAAGTAGTCCAGATGGAACTTGATGTTCTGCTTTCACCTGTTGACAAATCAGACATTTGCCCACAAATTCAGCCACATCCCGCTTCATACCTGGCCACCAATAATAAACCTTCAGATCCTGGTACATTTTGTTACTCCCAGGATGCATAACATAGCTACTGTGGTATGCTTCTGTAAGAATCTCTTTCTTCAACTCTTCCTGTGCTGGCACACAAAGTCTTCCTTTGAAATAGAGGCTTCCATCATCTGACAATGAGTAGTCACTTTCACTGTTATTTTGTAGCTTTTCCACAATAGCCTTTAGTTTGTCATCTCTATTCTGAACCGCTTTCACTTGATGTACAAAATCTGGTTTAACTCGCAATTCAACTATTACAGCTCCATCTACAGCCAAACTTAAGCTGGTGTTCATTGCCCGAAGAGCTGCAAAGATCACTATTAATCAGTTACACTTATCAATGCCTTACATAAATTCATTTCAATCACTAACATTACCTGACATAAATTTTCTGCTGAGCGCATCAGCCACTACATTTGCTTTCCCTGGATGGTAGTCGATAAAGCAATCATAGTCTTTAATCAACTCCAACCAACATCTCTGTCTAAGATTGAGTTCTTTCTGGGTAAGCAAATACTTTAAACTCTTGTGATCTGAGTAAATGTAGCATCTTTCTCCATATAAGTAATGCCTCCAAATCTTTAATGCAAAAACAATGGCTGCTAACTCTAAATCATGAGTAGGATAGTTTTTCTCATGAGTTTTAAGTTGTCGGGAAGCATAAGCTATTACCTTGCCCTCTTGCATCAGAACATAGCCTAAGCCATTCCTGGAAGCATCACTATAGATCACGAAGTCCTTGCCTGACTCAGGTTGAGTAAGTATAGGAGCTTCTATCAACAACGTCTTTAACTTCTCAAAACACTCTTGGCACTTGTCAGTCCATACAAATTTGATATTTTTCTGTAGCAATCATGTCATAGGAACTGCAATGGTGGAGAAGCCCTTGATAAATCTCCTATAGTACCAGCTAAACCCAGAAAACTTCACACTTCAGTTACATTCTTGGGTGGCTTTCACTGAAGGATTGCTTCAATCTTTGAAGGATCTACTTTAATGCCCTCTGCAAAAATAATATACCCCAAAAAGGATACTTCGTTTAGCCAAAAGTCACATTTACTAAACTTGGCATACAGCTGCTTTTCTCTCAAAGTCTGCAATATAATCCTTAGATGTCTATCATGATCCTCTGGTGTCTTGGAATACACCAGTATATCATCAATGAAGACCACCATAAATTGATCCAAGTAGGGGTGAAAAACTCTGTTCATCAGGTCCATGAAAGCTGCTGGTGCATTTGAAAGCCCAAATGGCATGACCAAAAACTCATAATGGCCATACCTAGTACGAAAGGCAGTCTTAGGTACATCAGCTTATTTTACCCCCATTTGATAGTAGCCTGATCTTAAATCTATCTTGGAGAAGACACCTGCTCCTTTAAGCTGATCAAACAGGTCTTCAATGCGAGGAAGGGGATATTTGTTCTTAACCATAGCTTTATTCAACTGTCTGTAATCTATGCACAGTCGAAGGGTCCCATCCTTTTTCTTTACAAATAGGACAGGTGCTCCCTACGGAGAAGTACTGAGTCTAATAAATCCCTTATCGAGTAACTCCTGAAGCTGGACTTTTAATTCTTTCAATTCTGCAGGTGCCATTCTGTACGGAGCAATAGAGATAGGAGCAGTGCCAGGAGTGACCTCAATGGAGAATTCCACCTCTCTAGCAGGTCGTAAGCCTGGAAGTTCATTTGGGAACACATCCTGGAACTCCCTAACTGTAGGCACATCTGACACCTTTAAACTGTCTTTCTTTGCCTCTACTGCATAACACATAAATGCTTCACAACCTTTTCTAATCAACCTTTTTGCTGCAGTAGCTGATATCACATCAGATAGAAAGTCAGATCTCACACCTACAATGGTAATGTCATCACCACTTTGAAGTTGTAAGGTAACCCTCTTTTTCCTGCAGTCGACAGTTGCTTGGTGGACGGATAGCCAATCCATCCCAAGAATCAAATCAAACTCGCAGAAGGGCAATTCGATAAGATTTGCCAGGAATACATGTCCCTGGACACTGATAGGACATTGTCTATATACCTTACTCACTACCACACTATGCCCCAGAGGATTACTCACCAAGATATCCTGGTCCAAGTAGGCCTCTTTCATCCCTTTACCCCGTGCCAGTTCTGTGCTAATATAAGAATGTGTGGAGCCTGGATCTATCAATGCATATACTGAATCAGATAACAGAATGAACTTACCCACAATCACATTAGGAGCATCCTCCTCTTCACGAGCTCTCATAGCATATGTTTGTCCCCCCGATCGCCTTTATCCCTGAGACGACTGGCCAATCGGTCTGGAGGCTGACAGATTAGGGGCTGCTCCCCTACCACGCCCACGAGGTGCAGAAGATCCAGTACCAAAAACTGGTGAAGCTACTGAAGCAGTCTGAATCATCGCGCAATCTTTAATCTGGTGCTCTCTGGACCCACACTTAAAACAGGCTCCTGTCAGAAATCTGCACTCCCCAGGGTGTGTCCTGCCACAGTGCTCACACTGTACTGCTGATCCACTCTCTCTACCTCAGGGTGTACTAAATGCCGTGGTGGCAGTAGGCTTGCCACGTGAGGCACTACCCTGTCCTCTGCCCGCTGGTGGATGGCCCTGTAGTGCTGCTGACCCTTTTGCTTCTTACCCTGTCCTGACCTCCCACTACTTTGTCCTTGCTTTCTTTTCTACTGGAATCGGGATTGCCACTCTACTTGTTCAGCCTGAGTAGTTTTTAGCTTGAGAGCTGCATCAATCATGGCCCTCAGATCTGGGTATCTCTGGGCCCCTAAGATCTTCCTCAACTCGATACGTAATCCCCTCTCGAAACGCTGACATAATCTCTCTTCTGTGGCTATACCCTCATCTAAATAGGCGCTCAAGCGCTCAAATTCTCTATCATACTCAGCCATTGTACGATTTCCTTGTCTCAACCTCCAGAAAGCATCTTGCATAGCAAACTTGTATTCAGACCAAACATATTTCTTCTCAAACTGATCAATGAAAAACTTCCAATTTAAACGATCTGCAGGTGTGTGTCTCTGAACTGAATCCCACTAGATGAAAGCTGGACCCTGAAGCAAGGCAATAATTTGAGTAATTTCAAACAGTCTCTTTATTTTAAAAAGCCAAGCCTCTGCAGCTGTTAGAGTCAAAGGGTCCTCACCAGTAAAATTCTCTGCTCCTAATCTTTTTAACTGCTCTAATATAGGTCTTCTTCTAGGCGAAGTAGGCTACTGAACCTGAACCACTGGTGGCAGTGCCTGAGCCTGTGCAGCCTGAAGTCACTGCTGGATGTAATCAGACATCATATTGAGAAAATCCAACTGAGGAGGAAGAGGTGGAGGAGGCGCTACTGGTGGAGGTGCCTGTTGCTGTGGGACCTCCTGTTGCCCCATATTGCTTGAGGCCTCACTCCTGTTATCTCCTGCCTCACGACTCGGCTCACCAGACATCTTTTCACTATAAAACAGAAAAGAGCAAAAATTCATTAATTTCAAAATAACTTCTCAAAATAACATTTGGCATGTATATAACTAATTTAAATCAAACATTACACCCACTCCGATCTTAGAACCATCTAAACCACTGCTCTGATACCACAAAATGTAACAGCCTTATTCCTCCTGACACTGTACCAGCGTACCAAAGACTGGAAATTTTTTTTTTCCAACTTAACTTCTAAACTTAAAAATCTTATCAACAATTACTTAATTAAAACTACCTTTCGCCTCTGACCTATAAATGTCCAAAATACTATGCATTATTTATTATTTATTATCATTTTTCATTAAAATAATCAATTAATTTACTATAAATCACAACTTTTACTATAAACATACACTATAAATACTCTTGAAAATTTCTAAATTAATTCTCAATATTCTCTACAAATTCAAGAACATTAATTATCATGTCTACTATGATTTTAAGCTAACATATATTAATTATTTGCATTGTTCTCACTAGTTTCCCTTTATAACAATTTCGGCCACCATTCTTTTTTCACCTTAAAAATTTTATTTTTTTTTATTTTCATCTTCTATTCATCAATTCACTAACTTAATTACAATTACCCTAACATATTTACATCAATTAACAACTTTAGACATTTTTACCCTAATTACATAATTAAGAAAAATTCATAAACTTAAAAAATGTAAAGATTAATTAGTCACTTATAAATTTATCTTGAATTAGGGAGTCTAAGGTTCCTTTTCCTTGCCTTTGTTCTTGGAAAAACTCCCCTCCACTTGTTCACCTACATAGGGCAGCCCATTTAAGCTTAGTTTTCTTCATTTTCTTGTTGTCAAATGCAAAAACCAACGTCATAATCATAATCTGCACCCAAAAATCTATGAAAAACCACTAGGAAATTAATTTAAAACATTAAAATTCTCAAGCTCCAACTTACCCCTCTTTCTTTCTTTCTTTCCTTGATTTCTTCACTTTCTTTGCCCAAATCAATCAAGTGAAGCTATTTTAGTGTATTAGAGGGATGGAACTACAATTCCTAAGTTGGAATTTAAGAGAGATATTGAGTGGTTATGAAGCAAGAGAGAGAGAGAGAGAAGATGGAAGGGAATTTGGCCAAGGAGAGAAAGGAAGAAGAAGAGCTGAGTTCTAGAGTTTTCTCCAGATTTTTGGCCTTTAAATATCTCTCCAATGGGCCCAAAATTGGGCCAAAATGTTGGGCTTTTCCCAATTAACTAAATAGGCCCAATTTAGGCCCCTAAAGGCCCAATTTAATTTCTCTCTTTTAAAGCCATCAAATCACTCCAAAAATAATTTTATCACTCTTATCACATCAAAAATAGCTAGCACGCAAATTTTTGGCTCAATCGGAGTTCGTTATCGATCCGATTCAAACTTATCGGTCCGATTTGACAACTGTCAGTGTCACCGAAAAATTCTATTCTCATCACTAAAATATTCTACACAAAAATTCATGTAGGCATGCAAAATCTGACAATTTTTGGAGTTCATTTACTATTTTTAATTATTTACGCAAAATCAAGTCACCTTCTCTACCAGGGAAATTAACTCGCTACCTTTTTCGAATTTTTGACCTTTGGAAGTCTATTTAGCCTCAATTTCACTTCAAATTTCAACTCCGGACTCACCATGACCAATACTTTCCAATGATCTAATAAAATATTTTTGACTTTCGAGTATCCTTTCGGGCCCGAAAAGTACTATTCACCATCGAGAAGTACTGTTCACGGCTAACCCGATGTTAAGACCATTACAGTTGCATTCCTCTGTTGCGTGTTATAGTTGCTAACAAAATGCCGTAAATAGAACCTGTGAAGAGATAGAGGTTCTTTCCACCAGCCCCTTTCATCCCGGAATATAGCCATTATACCCGGATGTCGATCCGATACTACTGTAAGCCCGACACGTTGAGTGACATGCGTTCTAAGCATGGACATAAACCAAGTCCAACTGAATTTATTTTCAGACTCAACAACAGCAAAGGCAACTGGAAATAACATGTTGTTATCATCAACTGAGCTTGCAATAAGTAGTGTATGTTGAAATTTTCCAGTCAAGAATATACCATCTATCAACAGAACTGGCTTAGAATGAGCCAATCCATCTATGGCAGGTTTAAAACTCCAAAAAAATTCGTTGAAATTGCTTCACTGATGGGTCCTCCGTTTGTTGAACCACAAACTCATAAATTGTTCCGAGATTGTACGTGTGTAAGGCAATTAAGAATCTTGGCAACCTTTGATAAGACTCAACATAATCACCAAATATACACTATATTGCTCTCATCTTCGCATACCAAGCCTTGCGGTACGATACTTCAAAATTAAATTGTTGCTTCACTGCCTCAATAATAACATCAATTGGTAAGGTTGGTTGTTTACTTACCATGCCCATGATGCAACTGCGAATAATTTGAGAGCCCAGTTGTCGATGATCCATTGATACATTACCAGCAAGACATGAATGAGGTCCTATGAATCTTGTAACAGTCCAAAAAGGACTACTTCCTTTTCTAATAGCTCTTATCTGCATCCATCATCGGCCATTGCGCACCGCACAACCCAGTAATTTGGCTTAGATTCAACAACTCTGAAATTCACATTTCTCATTATTGAATACTTTTTCACACAATACTTCACTTCATCCTTACTTTTAAAAATCAAGCCTGCCAATAACTCGGATACACCATCCCAAGTTGCAAAGTGAACATCTTCAGAAATGGGGATTTGGGTTGCATCAAAATCTATTTCCGAGTAATGCTCCGATGGGAAAACAAAGTTTGCCTCGCCTGTCTCCTTTATCGGATGCATCGATGCTAATGGACTGGCATATTCAGTGTGATCAGAATCCTCGCCATCACTATCTGCAATCATGTTAATTGTTTCAGCCTCAACATCATCATTAGGCGATACATAATCATTGTACAGTGGAACATCTTCAAAATCTTCATCCTCTCCCAAAGCCATTGACGATTCTTGTCCATAATCTGCAGTGTTAGCATTATAGCTAGTTCCATCACTTGCACCCATATTTTCAGTGTTTCCAAAAATGCTATCACAAAGTAAATCTACATCTCTTCTATTGAAAGATTGGCCATGCCGACTAGTCGTTATATCTGTAACCTGTTGAACATAAGGCTGCTGATTTATATCAGGAATGTGGAAAATAGAATAGCGTTGACTATCAGGTGGAACATGAGAAATGGATCGTCGTTGACTGTCATCAGGTACATGGGAAATATAATGCCTTCGACTGGCGCTTGGGACATGGAAAATTGAATATCGCTGACTATCGAGTTCTGTACCATGACTTGGTTGTGCAACTACTCCCCCAACAAAATTTCTCTCACTAGAACGACTTTTCGATCTGTTTTCAAATAGTGATTTACTAAAAAAAGTATCAACCCTTCAGCTAATTGATTGTCTAGGTTGACTCACCATTGCATTAGGCACCTGGCTAACTGATCGGCGCAATTGAGCTTGACCTAAACTGACACTAACCTGGGTTTCAAGTAATTCACCATCCAATCGAGTTATAGACTGTCTTAGCTGACTGGACTGTATAGGCTGACTAAGGCCGATTTCATTAAACATTTGATGACGACCAGCCTCGATATTTTCTCTTTCCAATGCCTCACTTGTATATTAATATCCCTGTCCATAAATGGGTCGACTAGCTCCTGCACCTCCCTCACGAACTTCAATAATTAATTCCACCAAGTTATAATCATCATATCTCATCAAATTATCATAAATTGCATCTATATCTTCGTCATCTGCCAAATCCACGAAAGTCCAACATAACGATCCGCGATTGTACATTGGACTTTTGTAAATTATTTTAGAAATCACATTGTTCATACCTAATCCCAATTTGACGTGAATTTTATGAACCAATTCAGGAAGAGTCGGCTTATTTTTAACTCTCAATCTTCTTGTAACGGCATTTGGACCACATACATTATACTGAAAATCCGACGCTCCAACACTTATTTTCCCTCCGGTGTGCAAATAAAAGTCAGTATATGTTGACATCTTTCAACTACCTATATGTGAAAAATATTAAAATATTTATTTAATTAATTTATATAATTTTATTTATTCAATAATAATTATATTTAATAATAATAATAATTAAATAATTAAATAATAAAAATTAAGATAATCACAATTATGAATACAATTATAATAAAAATAATAATATCAGTAACCATAATAGTCAAAATAATAGTAATAAAAAAATATAAATAATAATAAAAATATTGATAAAAATATAAGTACCACGACAGCCATGATAATAAAAATAACAACAATATTCATAATAACACAAAAATAATAAACTACTAATACTATTGTTTACATATTATACTGTAATTATACTATTTATATATAATAATAATAATAACAACACTTATTTATTTATTTATTTTTCCTAATGATTATTTAGATCTATAGTATACAACAAAAAAAATTAATAGAATCTAATTAACAAATTACTTTTTTTTATTAGCTACGCAATTGTGATTTTTAAAGTTTGTTTGTTGCACATTTCGATTAATTTCTTCATTCTATTAAATAAAATTATAATGATCATATATATAATTATATATAAAAATAAATAAATATTTACTGATTTTGTACAATAATACTGTAGAAATTATTATTGCTCTAACATAAAAATATCGTTTACTTAGATTATTATCAATACAGGAACAAAAAATGAAATAAAAGAGTTTATAATTTTTCGTTGTAAGGAAAACGGTAAATAATCGGATAATATTTATATAGGGATGAGGAAGCAAAATGAAGCAAAGAGGGGGTGGCCGGTTTTCAGCCTGACAACCTCACTTTGATAAAATATTTTTCAAACACCTCAATTTAGTAATTATTTATTTAAATTACACTATTAAAAAAATTGTCCCGATCATATTCATATATGGTGCAAAGTGACAGGCAAAAGGCCCACTGTATTGAATTTCTTATGCGGCCTTACTACACACAATCTGAACACAAAAGCCCAACTGTGCGTCTTCTCATTTCATCGGCCATTTATCAACGTTAATAGATATTCAAGTGGGCCAATGAGAGTTGAATAAATCCAACGAGGGTTGGAATTGGATTCATCAATCTTGCAACTTTAATAAAGAGGAAATTACCCCATATGACACTTTTTTTAACCTTTTTTCAAAAAATACAACCCCTTTTTATATCATTTCATAATTCTCACTTTTTTAATTTATATTTTCAAAAATACAACTTTTTAATTAAAACCAAAATTCTCCCATCATTGTTCCTCTTCATCCTTCTCATCGTCTTTCTCGTTCTCCAATGCCTACCCTTAATCTTCATTCTTCTTCTTTTCGTTTCTCAAATTATGCATATCAAAACCCTTAATCTTCATTCTTCTTCTTATTATTTCGTTTCTCTTCAAAACCCTAATTTTAGTAGTTTTCATTTTCACAAACCATCTCTACATTTGCTGAAGCATCGCTTTCCTTCGACTTTACGCCTTTCCGCGCCAAAATTTCGCAGAAATCATTACATAACCATTTGCATTACCCCTAACCATGAATTATTTGATCATAATCTCGAAACAGATACAGCAAATGACAGTAATAACGCTTCAGTTTCTTCATTTCAAGAGAAAGAAGAATCCAAAGAAGTGGAGACTGAAAGGTTTAGATTCGAAGATTAATTCTTTAGGCAAATTCATCTCCTCCTGACTTGGGCTTGTTGCAGTTTTTTTCGGCATGGCTAATAGATTTTTGCTGAAAATTTTGCAGCAGGTAGCCGTTTATTATTATTATTTTATTTTATTTTTCCAATTTGGGGTGTGTGTGTGTATATATATATAAGAAAATTAAATATATAGTTGATTAATATTTATTTTCCAAAAGATAAAAAATATAATGTAATGAAAATGGTTGCAGTGAGCAGCAACAATATGTTATGTAGCATTGCATCCTCAAAATGATGGTGTAAGTGGCCAATATTTTGAGAATTGTAACATATCCAAAGCAGGCTCCAATGCCAATGATGCTGTTTTGGATCAAACGTTATGGGATTATAGCTTGAATTTGTGTAATCAATGTTAAAACATGTTTCTGCTTAAATTCAACCAAACCATTTATGAATTATATTTGTTGAGTAGATGTAGTATGCCATTAGAATCACTTGCGTAATCAAATATTAAATCACTTTTACTATGTCATATTAAACCTTGTAGATAATGTCATGGGCACTATGTTATGTTAAGCATTTATTAGAAAGGAATAGATATAGGCAAAGAGATGATTTTGAAGCCTATTGAGTAGTGGTAATGATAATATTACTTGTTTTAATTTAAAAGTTTTGTTAAAGAGATGGAACATATGTTTATTGAGAAGAATATACATGTACATGCACAGATACAAGCGCAGACTTGTCCACCCAGCAGAGTCCCCCACTTCATGCACAGCCGCTATGAAAACTCCACAAACACACATCATTAACAACCTAATCCGTCGATCCTGTATATACGAACCTAGGAGAGCAATAAAAACCAATTAAATTCTAAAAAAAACAAAATTTTAGCTTTTTCATCAAATTCAGCAATACACACCAATATAATTTTTATAACAATAATAATAGTTCAAATAGTATACAAAAACAATCATAATAAATAGAAAGTGTACACCGTATACAAGTAGTACACACGGTGTATACAACTAGTATACAATATGTATATGATGTATACACCATGTGTACTAACTGTATACACAGTGTGTATATCATGTACACACTGTGTGTACATTAAGTATAATCAGTGTATACACCAAGTATACACTGTGTGTACATTAAGTATACATAATATACACATCAAGTATACACATTGTGTACATCAAGTATAATCAGTGTGTACACCATGTACACACGATGTGTATACCAAGTATACAAACTATGTACATCAAGTACACACTGTGTGTACATCATGTACACACGGTGTATACACCAAGCATACAGATTGTGTACATTAAGCACACTGTGTGTATATCATGTACACATGGTGTATACATCATATACACATACTGTGTACATCAAGTACACATTTTGTATACACCAAGTACACACTGTGTGTACACCATATACACACGGTATATACACAATGTACACACGGCGTGTACATCAAGTACACATTGTGTATACACCAAGTACACACTGTGTGTATACCATATACACACGGTATATACACCATGTACACACGACGTGTATATCAAGTACACATTGTGTATACGTAATATACAAACATGGAAAAGACTAAACAATCCATATATAGCATCCAAGTAATGATATTACAACCTCATATTTTTTTAATTTTATCCACTTAATGTTTATGTTTGCTTGGTCAAGTGATAAAATCATTTTTAATTTAAAAATAATACGTATTATTATAATGTACAACAAAAAGTAGACGACATTTAATATTTATTATTAGTTGTTATACAAAATAATATAATTTTCTTTCTATTTTTGAGATTCTGAGAGTAAAAACAATAAAACAAAATTTGGTGTTATTTTTTAACCATTTCGAAAGATTGGATGAAAAAATATATATATTTACGTGATATCCTTAAGGCGAAGCTGTGCTGTAAGTGCGAAATAATTGGCAAAAACTGTAACAGAAACTGTAACTTGATGGTAATAGGAACAATTTCAATTCCTCAGCCCAGAAAGTCATAATCAGAATCAGGTATAAAATCTATTTATTTCTTTTCCAAATCATGTCCTCTTCAAATTTCATTACTTTTTAAATCTAAGACAGTGTTGTTAATAGGAAACCGGAGCTGGTAATATGAACACAGATGCTGCAGTTATACGACTTTATGCCCCAACTCCATCAATCAAAAATAAAGGGGTATTTATTTATTTAATTTAAAAAACTTATTAGTATACTGGAATAAATGTCAAACTAATGTTCTCTAAATTTATTCCCATTTTTTAAATATATTTCTTTAGAAAGAAATATTGGGACGAAGAATTTTTGAAATTGGAGAATCATCATCCTCATCTTCTAAACGCTCTAGCGTAAACTTTTCTATACATTATATTTGAATTTCATTCTTTTATATATTTGTGAAAAAGAGAATTCATTTTTGCATCATTTTATTTTGAATATATACTATGAAGGTGGAAAGAACTGCCGAAGAAAACAATCGATCTGAGCAAGCAGATTGGAGCATCGAGTCCAGAGATAAACATGGAAACCTGAAGTTACAGATCTTTCTCATTTAAGGTTCCCTTAAGGATATTAAAAACATTTTCTTTTTTCTGATAAATTAATTAAGTTTGTTTTTTCTGAAGTTCATAAGGATATTAATGAATTAAAATGTATAAATTTATGATTTATATTTGCAAAAACTGTAATAGAAGCAGTCCTGTAAGTGGAAGCTGCTGGCCGTTGGGACCACGATCACTTGCTATATCATGCCACTCTATGAATGTCATGTCTTTCTTCGCAGCACATGTTGGGCTGTGAGCAAATATAAGTGGTTGTATTTTTGTTATTGAAAATTTAAAAAGTTGTATTTTTGTTATTGAAAATTTAAAAAGTTATATTTTTGAAAAAATTATGAAAGTGTTGTATTTTTTGTTATTTTTATTTTTTTTGGATATATTTTTGTAAAAACCCCTTTAATAAATCGCTCCGGCAGATTTAAGTTATGATGGCTACATAGATTGGCATCAGAGTCGTAAGTTTTATATTCATTTTATCATTTTGAATTAATATTATAATTTTATAGCTCTTAGTATAAATTTTAAAGCCAAAAATTTATATGATAGAGATTTTTATTTTGTCAGAACTAAACTAGTATAAAAGAAATAATATTAGAGAGGCTTTAAATCTTGCATATCTCTTAAAATGGCATGGTCATAAGTACACAATCATATTGCATATATAGTTATTACCTAAACCAGCCTAATTATACATATAGAATTGCCAACTAAATCCAATCATTATTTCGCTTTAATTTCACAAAACAGAATATCTTTTTATTCTGATGGTAGATTCTTCAGCACAAGTCGATTGGATTTCTTTTCCTTTCTCTTTCAAAATTCCTTTTCTTTCCAACCACGAAGCCGCATAATGAATTTTGAGCATATAGTATTGATTAATTATTGTATTAATTAGATGAGCAATAAAAACAATAATAATTAAGCATATTGCCCCAAGTGACCAAAATACATCACCTACTCCTTTCCAAGAACAGTTTTCTGTCCTTTTTTTCCCCCTTTAAAATGTATAAGACCACAGATACATTCCATTTTTTTTATTAGATATTTAATTCCAAGATTAATAGTGCATAATTTGTCCCAAAGTATTGCCATTTAATATATTATTAATGTAAAACTAATTAAATATCAGATTGACCTCATGAATCCCTTCAAACCGTAAGTAATATTCTTATATTATTAAAAAAATCATAATTCTCTTCTGAATTTATTAAAAAAAAAAACCAAATTATTATATGTTGGTGTGTGATTTTCGTACGATTTTTGTAAGATATTACATTCATAAGTAACATACTATTTTTAACAAGTTAAAAAAGATAATATGAATAATCCATTAAGCGATAATAGTTTAGAAGTAAATCATTGTATTATCACTTAAATCAAGTGTGAACCCGGACATGAATATTTCAAAACGTTACAGTATGTTTACAGTAGATGCAGACGCTATAAAAGTTGCCGTTTTCACACAGTTCACACCAATCTGAAATCCGTAAGATTTGATTCTTTCCTTTCTTACACATTTATAGGCGGATATAAAACAACCTAACATTAGCTGCAGATTAGTGATTACATAAAGTTGCGTCCAAATCCGAATGGGTTATTATCATTATGGGGGTTTCATGCTCCAAATCATATTCACTCTTCCAATTCTGTTTCCAGCGATTCATGGGTGGGGCAGTGATGGCCATCTCATAGTTTGCAAAATTGCTCAGGTACCATTCCTTAATTATCCTTAAAAATAGAATTTTTAGTACAGATTCTGATTCTGATTCTGATGTTGATATCGTTACAGTCTAGGCTAAGTGAAAGCGCAGCAGAGGCTGTGAAGAATCTGCTGCCAGATTCTGCTGATAATGACTTAAGCAGCTTCTGTTCATGGGCTGATCATGTCAAGTTTCGTTATCATTGGTCGTCTGCTCTTCATTACATTGATACCCCTGATTCTCTTTGCTCCTACCAATACGCCAGTAATTTCTTTGTTCTTTTTAATATTTTCGATCTGAATTGAGTGAAGTTTACAAATTTAACATGAAAATTAGTTTTCAGGGGACTGCAAGGATGAAAATGGAGAAAAAGGAAGGTGTGTTGCTGGGGCAATCAACAATTACACTTCCCAACTTCTTACCTACAACGCTGCTTCTTCTCAGGCTGACTGTAACAACATACACCCACCTTTTATTAATTTATCCCATTTATTGATTTTGCTTAAGAAATTAAATGAATATATTATTCAGATAATCTCACAGAAGCACTACTTTTCCTTTCTCATTTTGTGGGAGACATTCATCAGGTAGATATAGCAATTAACAAACAATTACAATTACTAATTGGCAACTTTAACGTCGGTAAATCATGTTAATCTTCCATAATGTAGCCTCTGCATGTGGGTTTTACTTCTGACAGAGGAGGCAACACAATTGATGTCCATTGGTACACAAGAAAACAAGTCCTTCACCATGTCAGTCAGTCAGTTTAATTTCCAATTCAACAATTTTCATTTTTTGAACTTCTAAGCTTTATGCTAATGCCAATGAATACAGGTATGGGACGATAATATAATTGAGACATCTGAGGAAAGATTCTATAACTCGAATGTGGTTGACTTGATTGATGCAATTCAACAGAATATCACGGTATTCGACGACTTGAGTTAATTCTACAACACCTTTTTTTTTATTATTGATGAATGTTAATCTATGACTTTTGAGCAATTTAGGGAAAATGGTCAGATCTCGTTACAAGATGGGAGACCTGCAGCGGTAACAAGCCAGCCTGCCCAGACATGTATACTTTCAAAACATTATAAATACAATATTTTGTTCGTTCAACTCATACATTTTTTCTCAACTAATATTTGGGTGCATAACAGATATGCATCCGAAGGTATAAAGGCAGCCTGTGATTGGGCATACAAAGGTGTAAGTGAAGGATCAGTATTAGAAGGTAATTTCTTTTGAGTTTTGAGATTTATTTGGTTGATTAATCAGAAATGACTAAACATTAACCTTATTACATATTTTCAGATGATTATTTCCTATCACGGAAACCAATTGTGAATTTGCGGTTAGCTCAAGGTGGAGTGAGATTAGCCGCAACTCTCAATCGCATTTTCAAGTGAAGATTGTATCTGCTTCTCATCTGTTTACTTTGATTATTGGTACCCTATCAATGAATTATGAACTTTAAACTTAGCAAAGACACAAAGAGTTACAGAAAATCCAGGTTTGAGTGCATTTTTCATATGAAACTATAAATTCCTTACAAGAGATAATCTGCATCTGAATAATGTCAAATAACCTTTCAGTCATGCTTGTTATGGTTTCCTCACGACAAGAACAGGGCACTTGGCATATTGAACACAGTAATTGCTCACACTCCCTAATATAGCCCTGCTCAAAAATTATTCATATCAGTAATTGAACAGGGAATTTTTGACATTTGGTTCAGCATCTCTCCATCGCTAAATGGATCAAAATAATTTGACTATTAAGTGAAAAAGAGTGAAACTGACCTTTTGATCTTTCCAAGGCCACGCTCTCCAACAATAAGCATACTGATATTTAGCTTTTGAACCACATCGCATATGGCTGTTTTAGCATCCCCGGTCTCTGTGATTATCTCCGCATTCACCTATTTAAAACAGTAAATAAAATTATGAGAAAACCAATTAGAACACCAAAATATGAAGAAGCAGGAAATAGAGAAAATACCCCACGACTGGCACATATTTCCTTAGCTTTCTCGAGAAGAGCCAAAGCGAGCTTCATGTTGTTCTCTTTGACAGAGTTAACAAACTCCTGACCTGTCTCATACATATTATATATCGGTTTATCCCTTTTATTTAAAAAGGAAAAAATGAATAACAATGAAAGAATTAAGTGGAGTTAATTACCAGGTGAAACAGGGCAATAGATGCGAGCAGAGCCGAGTGAAGCAGAAAAAGTGATATTGTCTTTGGGAGGGGGCTGGGCCATGAAAATATAAAGAGGTGATTTAACTAAAGTTTCTTTGAGATTATCAAGAACCCATATGAGCGCATGGTGACTGTACTCGCTTTCATCTATGGCTATCATCAATTTTCTCTCAGTTCCTCCCTCTGCCATTTGTGGGGTTTAGACCTCAAGACTTGGTTTTCTTGTTAACATTTTAAAGTAGATATTTTTATTTGTTTAGGCTAAAATTTCAACAACTGGTAGTTAGGGAAACAGAGGGCGGAATAACTACCAGTCAACAATCCATTCGGGTTTCGCATCTCGAATTGTCGGTACAACGATTTTTTTTTTTAATTTATAATTTATTAGTCTAATTTCTAAATTTACTTCCGTTTCAAAACCTATGAGTTGAAAATTATGGTTTAGTTTGAGAAAATAATAATATGATTTGATTAGAAGAAAATGTATTTGGCACGCAGAAATGCAGCGTTTGAGTTTCAAGTTCTATCAATCGTCTGCCAAAATTCTGCTAATTTGGAATTGTTTTATCAAAATAATTAATTACTTTATGACTTGACGAATGCCAACCACGTAGATTGTTTGGGCTGATCACCACATAATCTAAACCAATCAAACCATATCAAATACCTTGATTTAGAAGATTTCAAATATAAAAAAAAAAAAATTGTGTTACTCTTTCATACTTTTGGTAAGAATTAGGCCATTCTATAGATTGCTGCAAGTAACTTGTCTCCAATAACAATGTTTCGTTTGAAAAAAAAACACTAAATTATTAAAGCCAAATAAACATAGCACCATTTATTTCATATTTCCATAACTTACAAACTACACAGCTTTGAATCTCCACTGTAGGAAACAGTACACCTTGCTCAATCCATAAACACCAATTGGATTGGATAACGAAGAAGAAAACTTAAAAAACTTACAGCTCTCCTCAGAAAACAGGAAGAGTAACTAAGTCGTTTAAGTTGGTTTCTTTACAACAAGAACAGGGCACTTGGCATTGTGAACACAGTAATTGCTGACGCTTCCAAGGAAAGCCCTGTTCCACAACACCACACATAAATCAACATTAATTCCAACTAATAGAAATATACTTAATGTTCATAATTAAGAACTAACCTTTTAATAGCACCCCGACTATGGCTGCCCAACACAAGAAGTTTAACGTTAAGCTTTTCTGCAACTTCGCATATTTTCTCTTTAGGATCTCCAGTCTCTGTCAATGTATCTGCAACAACCTGTAATAACAATTATTATTCCCATCAAAGTAAAGCGTATAAAAATCTAGATAATCAATCTACCCCATGGTCGGCACAAATTTGTTTAGCTTTGTCCAATAGAGATAACGCAATCTTCTTTCGATTCTGTTGCATAGAAGCAATCAAATCCGGAGCTGCAACAAGAACGAGCGGAAATTAAAATTAAATGAAAAAAAAATGAAATTTGAGGGATTATGAAGAGAAGTACTGACGAGCAGAGCCTAAAGAAGAAGCATAGACATAGCCAAAGTTAGAATTGGGCTCAACAGTGAAGATAACAAGATGAGAGTCGAGGATGGTGTCTTTTAAAGAATTCAGAGCCCATTCAAGCGCATAGTAGCTAAATTCACTTTCATCTATTGCCACCATCACCTTCTTCTTCTCCTCTTTGCCTTCTTCCATTTCTGTGTTCTTTCTTTCTCGTCTAATCTGTGAATCCTACGCCATCCGATCTCTTTTACACAATGAAGAAAAAGCGTA
Organism: Excoecaria agallocha; assembly: GCA_037975025.1. Lineage (NCBI taxonomy): Eukaryota > Viridiplantae > Streptophyta > Magnoliopsida > Malpighiales > Euphorbiaceae > Excoecaria > Excoecaria agallocha. The sequence continues at coordinate 18,492,299 of CM075809.1, forward strand.
TAAGTTTGCGTTTCCTAAATCTATTGGCCGTGAGAGTAACAGGTAATAATGATCAGGTGGTGCAAGTAGCAGGGGAGGTGTTTTGAGGTGGAGCAGTATGATTATGATGGGATCATCCAAAGGCTGATCTTTAATCGTGATGGAAAGCATAAAGTGAGCTTAATTTAGTGTATTTCATCTCAAATAATATCTAACAACCAATCAAATCAACTCCAAGGGTGATGATAGGGCGTGAGTTTGGTGGGTTCTGAATAATTAATTGGAAGAGTCTAGAGAGTTGTATCCATGGTTATTAAAACCGGACCGGACCGGGCGGTCTAACCGGTTTAACAGCGAACCATCGACTGGTCCGGTTGGTTCGATGGGTGAAATCGGATTGGATAAAAACCGGAAAATACTGTTTCAAACCGCCAAAAAACCGGTTAAACCGGGATAAAACTGAAAAAAATTGGGTTAAATGATAAAAAACCGGTTTAATTTTAGAAAAATCAACTTTTTGTCCAAAATATTCATACAATATTATTTTTTTTGGAAAAAAATAATATATTTTTTAAAAAATGAAAAAAATTCGATTGAATCCTAACGAATCGATCGAACCATAAACCCTTAAGTTTTTTGATTTTTTATCTAGTCCGATTTTAATAATATTGGTTGTATCTTTCCGAGGACCGCGCATCAATGCCTAGGGTTATCACGACTCCACTACACCTGCCCGCTATTATTATTATTATTATTGGAGGAAGTTATTTGATTTACTACTTCTTTAATTTTTTTTAAATATTTAATTATTTTTATATATTATTGTTTTTATATATTTACATTTTTAACTTTTAAAAAAATCATTTTCTCAATATATATTTTCTATTTTACCTCTTTATATACTACTTTAATCACTTCATTACCAGAAACCACAGCCACCGCTTAATTTCTCCTATCGTTGTTCTCTATTCTTTCATCTTTCTCATTCTCCAACGACTCCTTCCCGCTCATCGGCATTTTTCTTTTTTTTTTTTTTCCGGCAATCATGAATTCTTTGAAAGCATATGAAATTAGATTATAGAGAAAGATTTAATTTACAGGTCAGGAGTTTTAAGTTATTTGTTATAAATCATGATTTTTTTTATTAGTGCTTAAAATATGAATTAAAATGTTCATTTTGCAAGAATTTAATAAAACTTTTAATTTTTAGTTTCTTTATTGCTTCTTTCAGATTTTCTTAAAATTACTTTATAGGTTGTAGCTACTGATGTTACAATTTTGTTGAAGAATTAAAAAAAGCATTTAAGTTATTTCTATTTTTAATAAATTTTTGCCTTTTGGGTATGGTGAATTTGGTCGTCCAAGGGCTGGCGTACTCCCTCTTTCTCAGGGTTTGAACTAAGCATGAGTTGAAGTAGTTGTCTTTGGTTATTTAACATTTTTGCGACTATCCGGGGTAAATTCACAGCTAGTAAAGCAACTTGGCTCGATTTGGGACTATGACAGTAGACTTCACAGATAATGCAAATTTCAAAACTGCCATAGCCAAATTCAAATATGAAGACTACCCTTCACATTCACGGACAAAATATTCAATTCGCACCTGGAATTGAAAAGAATTTTATAATATAGCATTAGTTGGAATTTTATTAGGAGATGTAGCCATGCTTTAATTTGTTGTTGTTTGTAAAGTTCCTCTCTCAGCTGCCGATGTAAGAGCATCATATATATAACTCCGATGGAATTTGAAACATAATAGATTGTCTGATTATTAATACAAGGAACTGAAAGATTAATTTAGAACTTCAAAATAAGTTTGAAATACGTTTTGCAAGAATTTTAAAACTCAAAACTTTGAAGAGCTTAAAATGACAATACACTATATTTTAGTCAAAAGAAAATAAAATACAGTGTATTAAATTTCATCAAAAGAAAATACACTATATTTATTTATGTACAAAAGTAAATACACTATATTTATTTATGTACAAAAGTAAATACACTATATTTATTTATGTATAAAAGTAAATACACTATATTTATTTATGTACAAAAGTAAATATACTATATTTTAGTTAAAAGAAAAGAAAATACAGTATATTAAATTTCATCAAAAGAAAATATATCGTATTTATTTATGTACAAAAGTAAATATACTGTATTTTCGTCAAAAGAAAAGTAAATACACTGTATTTTAGTAAAAAAAGAAAATACAGTGTATTGAGTTTTATCAAAAGAAATACACTGTATTTATTTATGTACAAAAGTAAACAAACTGTATTTTAGTCAAAAGAAAAGAAAATACACTGTATTGAGTTTCATTAAAAGAAAATACATCATATTTATTTATGTACAAAAGTAAATAAATTATATTTTAGTCAAAAAAAAGAAAATACACTGTATTGAATTTTGTAAAAAAGAAAATTCAATGTATTTATTTATATACAAAAGTAAATACACTATTTTTTAGTCAAAAGAAAAGAAAATACACTGTATTTATTTATGTCTAAAAGTAAATATATTATATTTTAGCCAAAAAAAGAAAATACAGTATATTAAGTTTTGTCAAAAAAAAATATATTATATTTATTTATGTATAAAAGTTAATAAACTGTATTTAAGTTTTTTCTATTATTTCAAATGCCCAAAATAAGCTATCATCCAGCCAACATAAAAAGGTAAACAAAAGTCCTTGTTGTAGATTGTAGAACTTGTTGTCTATGCTTCCATAGATCTTCTGAATGATAGCCATGCCAAATAATGAAATAATCTGCTGAGACAATCAGATAAAGAGTCAACTCTTATCAGCTAATATCTATAAAGTTCATATGATTATTTATTTTCATTTATGAATTTGGTTAATTGATTGACAAGTTTCTTAGAATTTGTTGGGAAAATTATTCAAACAGGTTTCATCTGAAAGTGTGAAACTGGTCTTGTAAGTAAACAATCTATCAAAATATTCATTTTTTAATGCTCAAATTCAGCCTCTACACTGTTATGCCGGTGATGAAATTCCTTACTCTTCCCATTTATCTCGAAGAATATGATACACAGAATCCGAAATTTTTCACCAAATGCAAACATCATTTCCACCTGTCATACATTCTAGAATGGATGGAAAGGAGTGACACGTGTCCCATATGTGATCAGGAAATGGTATTTGACTATAACTTCAATTAGTCACTCTTTTGGAGATGGAAAGTTCACTTGCTGTTTTGACAGAAAGATTGCCAACTTGGTGGGCTGAAGATTCTTGTAAGTTCCAATTCACAAAAATAGATAGCAGAGTGCCCGGACTTATTTTTCATTTTGGTCTTTGTTGGTCTGAAGGTTCATAAAACATCATAGTTTTCATGATTGCTTCTGAGAAGGTTAGAAGTTGTGGACTTCCAACAAAACATGAACACAAGTTGCTGCTTAAAAGCTTTTTCTCATTGTTAATAGCTTGGTTAGTTAGTTTCAAATGGAAATGCAGATAACCAATTGGTTAGCAAGAAGAGCTCTTAAGAGAAAAAAAGACCTAGGAGGAAGTATTAGTGCTTCTCAAAGAAAGGATGGCAAAATGTTATGTGTTTCATATCATGTCGATGAACTAGAATTCCTCTTTCTCCTATTTGCTTCACTATATGATCCTTATATCTCTCTATATAAAAAAATTTATTTTTTTAATGGAATTCAGCATTTGGAACTCAATCAGTGTATAAAAATTGTAAAGTTGAATGAGAAGTTTATATATGACTCCAAATCAAAAAAGAACTTTCACTAAAATTTCTTTAACATTAAAATATTATATAAATATTAAATAAAAGTAGTTGACATTTTGGAAATCAAGGATAGAGATTATAGACTATTATAGTAGTCATGCATATTAGTTTTTGGTTTCTCACTATTAACTTTAACTCCTTTTTGGCACCATGACAACATCTTTGTAAAGTTTGTTAAATTTATCTGTCTACTTTCTCTTCTGGGTTCTTCTTCTTCCTTCTGCTAATTCAATTTCATTTTAGATATCGCAATTCGATCTTAGTGATAGTAACATAATCCTTTTAAAAAGTTGCATATTTTTATGTTGCACTTTTAATTTACAGAGAGTGGAAATCATAAAAGAGAAAATATCAGAGAGTTGTAATGCAGGATATTTTTGAAAGTTGAAGTTTAAAAAATAGCTATTATGAAAGAGAAAATTTAAAAAATGGTATTTAAGAAAGTTAAAAAATATGACAGTGCAACATATATATATATATATAGTAGTATTGATTTCACAATAGAAGAAGCTGATGTGATCCAGCAAGTTTGGTTGGGCCATTTATGTTCAACATTCGATTCTTATTTCTCACGTAGCATTCTTTTAGATTTGGGATCTTTTTATTTCTACCCAATTTTTTTTTTCCATTTTTAAAAATACCATTTTCACTAAAACACAAACTTAGCTTGATTTGAAAAACTTTCTTTTTAGTACCTATAATTTCTAAGATTCTCTTCTAATATTAGATTTACTTGGACTTTATTTTTTGCTCATAAAAGTGAAGCATTCAAGGCATTTGAAAAATTAAGCAAGAAAATACAAAATGAGAAAGGGTATATGATTGCAAGCATAAGGAGTAATCATGGAAAAGAATTTGAAAATAAGTATTTTGAGGAGTATTGCAGCAATTCTGGAATTCATCATAGCTTTTCAGCTCCCAAAACATCTCAATAGAACAATGTAGTAGAGAGGAAGAATAGAACACTTCAGGAGATGGCTAGAATAATGATAAATGAAAATAATTTGCCAAAGTACTTCTGGATAGAAGCAGTAAACACTGCTTATTACATTCTGAATAGAACACTAGTCAGATCAGTTCTGAACAAGACTCCATATGAGCTCTGGAAGGACAGAAAACCCGACATCAGCTACTTTCAACCTTTTGGTTGCAAGTGTTTCATTTTCAATGATAAAAATCATTTAGGTAAATTTGATGCAAAGTCTGATAAATGTATTTTTCTTGGTTATTCATTAAATAATAAAGCTTATCAAGTTTTTAATAAATGAACCTTAGTAGTAGAAGAATCTATAAATGTTAAATTTGATTCTACTAACATGAATTTTGAAGAATGGAGTTATTCTGATAATGATACAGATATAGAAAGGAATGAAGTAAGCAAAAAGAATGAAAAAAATAATCAGACAGAAAAATTACCAGATCAGCAAGCAGATCAGGATGACAAATTTGGAAATTCATCTAGTCAACTAGAAGCAGATAAGCCAGCAAAAAGGCAGGAAGATTAGTTTCTAGAAAATGAAACAGAACAATTTATAGAAAATCTGGCAGAACAACAAAATACAGAACAACTAGCAGAACTGCCAAGAGATTGACAATTTCATAGATATCATCCAAAGGAGAATTTATTGACAAAACCATCACAAAGAATAATGACCAGAAGAGCAATGCGAGAATATTGTGGCAACGTAGCTTTTGTTTCTCAACTGGAACCCAAAAATTTTATATATGCTCAAAATGATGAAAATTGAATTCTTGCTATGCAAGAAGAATTGAATCAATTTGAGGAAAATAAAGTCTGGAATCTAGTTCCTAAACCTTTAAATTATTCTATTATTGGTACTAAATGGGTGTTTAGAAACAAACTTGTGTAGCAAGGAACAAAGCAAGATTAGTTGCTTAAGGCTACAATCAAGAGGAAGGTATTGATTTCGATGAAACCTTTGCACCAGTAGCTAGATTAGAAGCAATTAGAATTTTATGTGCATATGCATGTTTTAGAAATTTTAAACTTTTCAAATGGATGTAAAAAATTTCTTTTCTAAATGGAATTTTAAATGAGGAAGTATATGTAGCACAACCTCCTAGTTTTGAAAGTCAAGTTCCTGATGTTCCAGCAGATGGTTCTGATTTGGATATTTCATTGGCTCAGTTGCATGATCAAGTGGCTCAATATCATGGTGCTCTACATGGTGTTCATCTTCAGATTGCCACTCTCTTTCGCAAGCGAGCAGCTGTGAACCCACATCCTCCTTCTTCTACATCTTAAAAACGTTTTCTCTTTTGTTTTCTTTAACAATATTTTAACCTTATGTTGTGTTCTAAACAAGTTTGTGTGGTTAGTCTGTGCCTTATTTTTATGTTTGTTGGATGTTCTTACAGGCGTTTTTCTCCCTTTTTTGCTAATGACAAAAAGGGGGAGAACAAACTTAGCTTAGTTTATATGTTCTAATGTGTGATGAACTTCAATTTTGTTCTAAATACTTGTGTTTTGATTATGGCAACTTTGTTCTGATATTGTTATACTTGTATTCTGATTATGACAACTCTATTTTGATATTGTTATACTTGGTTCTGATTATGGCAACTCTGTTCTGATATTATTGTGACCACACTATTTTTTATATATTGGACTGTAGGTTCCTTAAAGATATAAAATTGCTAATTAACCTTACTTCTTCACAGGAATTCTAATGGTGTTCTGATAGGTAACAGAATTGCTTTAATTCTATTCTATTTTTTTGATATAATATTATACTTGTGGATAATTTTTAAAGGGATTATATTTATATACATCCCCCAGGTATATAGTAAGGGGGAGCATACGTATACTAACCTAGAAAGATTTTTTAGCTAAGTTTATTAAGATTTTGTCATCATAAAAAAGGCGGAGATTGCTGGTTCAAAGCTACATCTTAGTTTTGATAATAATCAAACCTTCAATAAACTTTGTAAGAAATTCTATTTATCTTGTTTATGTTTCAAATTATCTCCACCAAATGTGCAAGACCAATCTAAAGTTTCAAGCCTTATGCATTAAGAGCACTTCAAGTTTTTATATTCTAAGAAAGTTTCAAAATATTAGGGTACTACTCTTGTAAAATCTTTTGAGAAGTTGCATACTCATGATCATGCATTTTAAAGTTCTTTTGATACATTAAAATTGATTTACATACATTAAAACTGGCATTGATTTAATCAAGTCAAAATTTCTCTTGAAGTTGTTATAAGAGTTTACCAGAACATGTTACAGAAAACGTTTTTCTGTTCTAGTTCACTAGAATAGCTTAATAGAAAAGTTTTTTATTCCAGTAATTCAGAAAGTTTAACCTTTCTAGTTCATCAGATAAGTTTTCCTTTTTAGTCCTTTAGACTAGTTAAGTCTTCTAATGTACCAAAGAAATCTGCCAAAACTATTAGTTTTAGTCTGCCTGAACTGTCAGTTCTATTTTTTACTAAAAGATAAAATAACTGCTAATTTTTGTTTTTTTCAGTCTTTCTGTGTTTTAACAGCTAGTTTTTGATTTCTAACAGTCATAACTTACTTTGGCTATAAATACAAGATATTTTTTAGTCTTAAGAGGCTAAAGAAGTTGGAAAATCATTTTATCTCTTGAGATATAAAGCTTACATATGTTCTAATCATATTTTCACATCTTGCACTTCATTCATTATCATCATCCTCAACTAGATTATAGCTTTTTTTTTTGTAATTCTATTGTGAGAAATCTTTGAAAAAGATTGTGAGAAAGGTTAGCTAGAACCTTAGAAATTCTAGTAAGTTTTTACATCTTTTTCTTAGGAAAAAAGGTTGTGGGTAGAATATACTAAGATTGTATATTGGCTTTGACTCTTGCCCATTAAAAGAGTTGTGAGTGAAGAGAAAATCTTAAGATGGTGTCTTGGGGAGTGGATGTAGGCATAGAGGCCAAATCACGATAAATCTTGGTGTTCTCTTTCCATTTCTCCCTTCTTTTTTGTTCTATTTCTTAAACTATTTTTAACATATTTGTTCTGTTGACAAAAATAGTTTTCTAAAAAGTTTTCTATTGAAAATTGTTTAGAGCTTATTTTGATTTCTGCAAGTTGAGTATATATTGAAAAAGGTTCTGAAAAATTAATTTCTGTGTTTTATTACAATATACATATTCACTTTACATCTTAACCAGATCTACTCCACTAGAATACACCTCATTCTGTTCTATCAAAACTTGTTTGAAAAATTGAGTGACACCCAATTCACTCCCCCTCTTGTGTGTCTTTGGGACCAATAACTCGAACATAGATCTTGGTTATTTTGGTTATCCCATTAAAAATCTCAATTTGAGACTTAATTACTTCTAACAAATGTTTGATTTCTTCCTAGTTTTCTCCAAGATAAATTGTATAGATAAGTCCGAAACGATAAAACTTTTATATCGTCTTGGGTTCTGCTCTTTTTCGAATCATTGTCTTGTTATATGTTCCATTTATTAGAATAATGCTAATTCCAATTGCATTAGTGACCTTTGCTAGATCTTGCAGAGCTTTAAAAAAGTTTGTGTCCCATTGCCTTTTCTGTTCTGTGGAGTTTAATCTACATCTCTCATCATTATTCCATTGCTGAGATGATAGTGAAAGATTTTTCAGAGTTATCAATTGAGAATTAAGATTCTCCATTAATGTAGATGTCGTATTTTTTTTTGAATAGATGCATGTGATGATGATTCAGAACTGTCCAAAAATTAAACAGACCTTCTCATCATTAAATTTCTAGATATATCTTCTTCTTGTTCTCTCTTAGCAAAAGTGTCAAGAATTGTCATTTTCTAAGGGCTAGAATTTTCTGAAATAGATTCCTTTTGCCGTGTAACTACTTGAACATAATTCATAGATACCTGACTAATCTCATTATCCAATTTTAGATAACGAGATATATATTTTTGCAAATTTTCAAATTGCTATTTTTCTCATTTTCTAGAATTTGAATATGAGATATAGCTCTTTTCACAAATTCCATTACTTCATTTTTCTCCAATGTGAGCTTGGAGATTTTTTCTGCATTTTTCTCTATTCTATTCATGCAATATAATCTTTAGTAAATATTTCAAGATTTTTATCATTTCTTGTTCTATTTCGTCAATTGTTCCTGAGTATTGTCTCGGTTCTATTTTTACCTTGGATTGATATTCATTTTTAAATTTTCTATTTCTTGAGTTAAATTTAAAATATTTTTTTCTTTTATTTTATTTTCTTCATATAACTTTAATCCTTCTTCTAAGGCTAACATATGTGTTTTTATTGTCACATCTTCATTTAAAGTTTCTTTTACCTTTTCTTTACCCTTTTCTATTTTTTCTACCCTTGATTTTAATTCTCTTATTTCTTCTTTAATTTCTTTTAACATATCAAATATTTTATCCATTTTATCTTCTGTATTTTCTTTTTTAGGCTTTTTGAATGTAGTAGCTGGTAAACTTAAACTTCCGCCACTAGTATCTTCCTCATATAAAGTACTAATAAAACTGTATGATTTATTACTCCTATTTTTTATATTTTAATTATATATTTTTAAGTTATTATTTATTTGATAAAATTATTCATCATATGTATATCCATCTATAAGTTTTATTTCTTTCATTTAATTTATTCATTATATTTCATTTTAATAACTATAGATTCTAGTATTTTTTTTCTATCCTGCTTAATTTGCTTAATAATTTATTTTATATTTTTAATTTGTTTAATAGTCTATATTTTACTAATTCTAAATTTTCTACATTTTCTATTTGATCTAACTATTTTTTTTCTACATTTGGACTTATTTATAATCTAATATCTTGCATTAATTTTCTATTTGTCATATTTGTGTTTTCTATATTTTCTAGTTATTTAATTATTTCTATATCTTCCCTACTTAAGTTTTGTAGTATAGATTTTTCCATTATATATTAAGCTTGAATTGTTTTGGATTATTTATGTAATTTTACAAGGTCTTATATATTAAAGGTTATTTCCAAAGGTTAACTTTTAAAGAAGGGGTATTTTTGAAAGCGATTAGAAAAAGGGATATATAATGCTATTTCCTTTTTAGATTTCCATTTGAGCAAATTCGGGGCCTATTTACTTATAGAAAACCGTTTCAGTTTTCTAGAAAAATTTTCCACAGAAAACAAAAAATAGAGATCATGTTTATTTTCGTCAGTTTTCTAAAATAGAAAACAGAAAATGAATTTTTCATTTTTCCAAAATAAAGAAGAAACTAAAAAACTAATAAAAGATGTTTTTCAAATTTTCTAAATAATATTAATACACACACATATATATATATGTACATACATACATATACATATACATGCATATGTAAATTTTTGTACATGCAAACATACATAAGCATATGCATGTGCATGTATATGTATATGTAGTACATGCATACATACGTACATATGGATATGTATGTATATGTATATGCATACATACACATACATATGCATATGTATACATACATATGTATATGTATGTATATATATGTGCATATATACACATACATATGCATATACAAATATACATACATATATACATGCATGCATGCATGTATGTGTTTATCTATATACATACATATATATATAAATATGTATTTATGCATATACATATGCACATACATATTCATATACATGTATTTGTATGTGCATACATATATACATACATATGTATATATATATGTACATACATATATATACATACATACACATACATGTACATATGTATGTATTCATAAATACATGTATATATATGTGCATATATTCACATACATATGCACACACACACACACACACACACACACACACACACACACATATATATATATATATATATATATATATACGTGTGTGTATACACACACACAAAAATAAAAACTTTAGTTTTTTATTTATTGATAAATAAACGCGTTTTCTAAATTTTTTACGAAAAATAAATACTTTAATTTTTTAAGAAAATAGAAAACAAAAAACTATTTTCTATAAGTAAACGCACTCTCAATTTTCAGAAAATACATACCAAGACCCACTTCCTCACTGCATACTATTTTGATTCCTGGTTTACAAAGGAACTAATTGATACAAACATAAAGAAAAGAACTGAATGAATACATGATGCACTTTACATGTTTTCACTTTTCAGTACAAGTCATGAGCTTCCCTAGTTGTAAGGGTAAGAATTCTTTTGAGTATATCATTTCAGGTTAATCCTCTTTACCAAGTGAATAATAATGACCAGTGAGATAACAAGCTAGGTTGATTCTTCCTGTCTGAGAAACTGAACCAATTTTGACCTAAATTCAGGTGGAATGCGAACTGGACGATAATTTTTGTCGAGCCAAACTGCCGTGGCTTTTGGTTCTAAAATAGGCTGAAATTTTGTTACTTCAGTGACTTAGCAATCAAGCATAAAGGAAAACACTGAAATGAGTTTACGGGTGATAAAAAACAAACCTCTTCATTTGGCAGCTTGATGATGAGATGATCAATGTATAACCGAGCAGCAGAGGAGCCTGAAATTCTCACCTTCACCACAAACTTGTCTCCACTCTGGAGGTACAGAGAAACCGATAACAAAAAGATATCACATCTCATATTAAAAAGAACGAATAATGGCATAGATAAGCACGATTGCCCTTCTGAGTTTAAGCAAATGCAATTTTTTTAAGACCTCTTAGCCATCAGAAATCATTAATCCTTTCAACAACAACCTAATTAAATTAACTTCAACAGCATCTAATATGCCACTAAATCTAACTGAGGATGGCCCACAGTTTTGTTGAGCATTAAAGTAGACCAAGAAGCAGCATAGAGTTGCGACAGTAAATGTACCTGCATTGAGTAAATTACCATCTAAATTTAAAGAGATGATTTGTCAGTTCAAGAAGACAAAGACCATGGGCATACTCTTAAAGGAGCAAGGAATTTGAGTGACAACTCTGACAGAGCCAACGCATTGCCAGAGCGAGCAATGGCATCAGCATTTACACCAATCCTATTCAAAAGTTCATGCCGACCTGTCAAAGATATTAAACAGAAGTAATTATATGTTAGATGATAAGAAAATGGACCAATTAGTCTCTTTCCTTGCAAAGGAAAATTCCAAAATCTATTTCATAGAGCCAGTTAAAAGACAGTGCAGTTACTCCAATCCATTACAAACAATCAGTTATAGGTAGGTGCTTTTACTTCATTCCATTCCCATCCAACTTGCCTGTCAACTATAATATGATTCATTATTATATGGATTCCATAATACAATAGAAATAATACCTGAACCTGCAAAATTTGCATAGCAACAGGATAAAAGGAAAGCTCAAGTCATGTAAATGGAAATCACCTGCCTTCCAGAGCTACCATCCAAACAATTCAGAAGTTTCCTGAACTACAGCTATAGATGACTATTGGGTAAATTCATGCATGGTTTGATCACAGCTGTATATTTTAAGATTCTAGTTGTGTGTACTCAAAACTAGCTTACTCTGCACTTAAGCTACAATATGCATTAGAAAACAAGGGTTGGAATCCTCTAAGCCATAAACATGGCACTAGTCATGGAGACCATTGCATCAAATAAAATGTAACTCTCCAGAATGAACAAAATTTATAGGATAATTTATCAATCCAAATTTAAGATATACTAGATTGAAGCCACTTGGCTACGGTGAGCATTGATTGATTAGGGCCAATTTTCCTAGATATACAATGATTATTTTGATATATTTTTCTCATCAGATGGGACTAGCATGAACCAAAGTAAACATTGACTGAGAAGAATAGGAATTGGAGATGGCTCATGGGATCAACAGCAATGAGAACATATGGAAAATAAAGCTAAGCTTAAGCATCTGTGTCTATTTTGAGTACAAATACTATTGCTTGCTAAATTTAGTTAACCTATATGAGTCAAGAAACGATGTAAGACATGCTAACCTGTGGGTTCCAGCCTGATAAAAATAGTAGCGAAGTCAAAAAAAGTCACGAAACCATGAGCATTCTAATAACAATATAGATAAATTGAGTCAAGTTATTAGCTTGCGTCCATGATCCAAACTTTATTCAGACCTCCAATGTGGGCTAACAATCAACGTTAATGCATATACCCTATCGTTCTCACCTAAAAGAAATGAAAATCTAACAAGCAAACCTGCATCTAAACAATTTCACTTCTGAAAGCTCAGAGAAGCAATTAAACAAACACTTGGTGAATGTCTATCATACCAAGCCAGTAAATTATACAATGCCTAAGTCTTGAAAGGCATAAACTGACAATCAATCATATTATAAGGAAAGTAAGAAAGCATCAAGTTACTCAATTATGCCTAAAAATATGACATGAATTAGCAAAGGAAACATTAAAAGTTGATTACCATGTTGACAATAGCTCGCATAAACAGCATTGTTGACCACTCCATACTGAACAAGCTCGTAATCACGCACTTTGAGTTCTACATCAAAGAAACTGCTCATTCTACAATTCAAATCTTCACATAATTAGAAATGGATATCACAAGCTAACACTCAAAACATCTATAGGAAAAGGAGAAATTTTTATGAGTACCCTTTGCCAGCTTTAACATCAAGAAATGATACCGCACTGCAGCTCCTCGCGGTGGGGGGTGCGCGAACAAGTGGCGGCGTAGGAAAACAGGAAATTCGAAAAGATGCTGATGACGATTGACGCCGGGGAGGGATCCGTGAGACGTGAAACCCCATATGAACCGGATTGATAATTGCCTGCACCGCCATTCTCATAAGAAATAGATCAATTGGGCGAAATTCTCGAGTTTCTACCCCCTCGGCGTTACAATCCATGCAAATGAAAACCGAAAGATATATACATATATACTCTCCTTTTATCGCTCCTTACCTTAGTACTTCCCCCTCTCGTTAATAAAATAGTCCATTTTTTTCACTATTTTTTTATTTTCTTTTTTCATATATATAAAAAAATTTTAATTATTACAATTAAGGAACAAACTTTTACTATAATTTTTCTATTATATCCCTCCTAAATATAAAAAATAATATATTATTATTAAAACTAAAAAATTATAATTGATACATAGTATGGAAAAATATAAATTATAGTTAATAAAATAAAAATATTGAAAAATATAAATTACAATTAATAGAATAAAATTATTGGGAGTATGTCAGTATACTAGCTAATCTGTAAGTTAATCATAATGTAAAAAAAAAAGTAGAAAATATTTTAGAACAACTAAAAATAAAATATAGATAGAAATTATGGAACAGAGAGGTAATAATTAATTTTTAGATTAATCATAAAATCCCTCCAATGTATATGATATTTTAATTTTAGTCTCCAAACTAAAAAACCAACCAAATTGATATCCAACCTCTTAAAAATTTTTCAAATTTAACTATTCGTTAAATTTTCTGTCCAAAATCTAACGGAATGACATATAATGACAGATTTTTAGCAATGTAGTTGCTCAAAAATATTAAAAAACAATTATTTTAAATTAAAAATAAAAAATATTAAAACATTTTTTTCCAAATACCTTTTTTATTTTTAAAATTAGAAAATAAATAATAATTTTTCAAATTAAAAAATAAAAACATAAGAAAAACCTATTTTCTATCAAACATATTTAGAAAATAAAAAACCTATTTTTATATCAAACATATATTTTTAAAATGTTTTTATTGATATGATATTTTTAATCCCAATGCGCTTCTTTTTTTTTTTTTACTCTAATACTAACATGAAAAATATAATAAAAAGCATAATATTAATTGTAATATATATCACTAAAAACTATATATGTATTTGGGATATTAGTTATGTATAAACTATATTGTCTAAATTTAAAAGTTTCATATAAAAAGAAGTGATATTTTTAATTTTTTAAATTTGAAAATGTTTTTGTTTTTTTGATATATTTTATTTTTTGTAAGTTGATTTTTTTATTTTAAAAATATTTTTAGTGATGTATTATTAAAATTTTCGTTATATTTTATATTTAGCGATAGATTCAACTTCATCACTAAAAATTTATTGCTAAATATTGTGAAAATTTAAGGGAAGGTTGAATTTTAAAAGGTTGGAAATTGATTTTTTTTTCAGTTTTTTAGTTTGGGAACTAAAATGAAAACGGAATCATAGATTGGAAAAATTTTTATAATTAACTCTTAATTTTTTTTAAAAAAAAAACAAAGGCAAAAGCTTAAGAATTGGACATTAAAAACTCTTATAAATCTTTTACGGTCCAAAAAGAACTTTTAAAGGCTGGCAGTAACATGATGAAACTGGTGAATACCCAAAGGGAGCCTGGAACCAAGAATTATCCAACTAATCTACAAAAATATTAACAGCCTCCCTGTAAGCGTAAGAAACATTAATTAATTTAAAAATTATACTGGACACGCCAAAATGTCCTTATCTTATTTTAGACTTCTTAAATTAAAATGTTTATTTTGTCAATTTCACTATTATCTTTCAAAAAGATTGTAAAAAAAAAGTGTAAAAAAAATACTAATGAAGTTATTAAATGTTCCGTTCGTAGTATAACAAAGCCAAAGTTGAAATTCATACAGTAAAAACAATTTATTTTCGAATTTTCAAATTAAAAAAAAATTCAAAATCTATATATAAAAAATATTAGTTTTTTACAACTTTCAGCAGTGTTTTATGGATTAAGCCTAAATAAGATTAGCAAAACAAAACTTAAATGAAAAATCAATTTAGGCAAAAATACTCACAATCACTTGGGACAATTTTACAAATAGTGTTTTTGGGGAAATTATTTGGGTTTTTTGTGTGTTTTTCAAACTATTTGGATTTTTGGGGTGTTTTTTCATTTTTACTAGAAATGTCAGCGAAAATGGTAGGGGTGGGGCCCACGGCATGAATTTTTGTATCTCTCATATTCGCTGAGAATGTCAGCGAAAATGGCAGGAATGGGGCCCACGACAAATTTAATTAAATTAATCATCCTAAAAATAATAAAAAAAATAAAATATGTCTCAATTTTTATGATCTGGTCTTAATCTTTTTCAATTTAGAGAAAATAATACGTAAAATTGGAATACAAATCACAGATTCTGACTTTTTCCAATTTAATCTTCGTCCATATTTCTAATCAAATAAAATCTAAGAAAATTAATATCATTAAAATTTAAAAAATAATAGTGAATTAGATTAATTAATCTGATTAATTAATTACTTTTTTTCAATTTATCAATTTTTTATTTAAGTAAATAAAATATTTTTATTGATATAAAATTAAATTAAGAGTTTAAAAGTAATAGATAAATAAAATTTATCAATTTGGGGTTGCAATTGATGAGTTTTTTTTTTGTATATTAATACAATTAGAACTTGATTTAAAAAAAATAGTCAACCTATATCTTGAATCAAGAAAATAATTGTCCTAATTTTATGAGATTACTGGCTAAAAAAAATAAGAAATTAAAAGAAAAAACAAATATACGAAGCAAGCTTGACTGTTGATATATAGTTAAAATATCAATAAAAATATTTTTTTACTTAAATAAAAAATTGATAAATTGAAAAAAAAATAATTGATTAATCAGAATAATTTAATTTACTGTTGTTTTTTAAATTTTAGTGATATTAATTTTGTTATATTTTATTTGATTAGAAATATGGATGAAAATTAAATTAGGCAAACATTAATCAATTACTTTTTTTCAATAAAAATATTTTATTTACTTAAATAAAAAATTGATAAATTGAAAAAAAAATTAATTAATTAAATTAATTAATCTAATTTTCTGTTGTTTTTTAAATTTTAGTGATATTAATTTTGTTAGATTTTATTTGATTAGAAATATGGATGAAGATTAAATTGGGCAAACATTAATCAATTACTTTTTTTCAATAAAAATATTTTATTTTCTTAAATAAAAAATTGATAAATTGAAAAAAAATAATTGATTAATCAGATTAATTAATCTAATTCACTGTTGTTTTTTAAATTTTAGTGATATTAATTTTGTTAGATTTTATTTGATTAGAAATATGGATGAAGATTAAGTTGGGCAAACTCAACATATGTGATTTGTGTTTCAATTTTACGTATTCTTTTATCTAGACGGGAAAATATTAAGACCAGATCATAAAAATGAGATATATTTTATTTTTTTATTATTTTTGGGATGATTAATTTAATTAAATTCATCGTGGACCCCACTCCTGGCATTTTCGCTGACATTTCCAGCGGAAATGAGAGACACCAAAATTCATACCGTGGGCCCCATCCCTGTCATTTTTGCTGACATTGCTAACGGAAATGAAAAAACATCCTAAACCCAAATAATTTGAAAAACACACCAAAAATCCAAATAATTTTTCCAAAAACACAATTTTTAAAATTGTCCCCAATCACTTTCCATGAATTTATTATATAGTTGCGAACTAAAAAAATCTAATTCTAACCAACAAATACACGAACAGGACTTATTTAGATTAGATCATGAATTCCAATACCATTCTTTAGAGGCTGCCACTTTCAACTACATTAGAACAATATATACAATTACGGATATAGCGTTCAATTAATCTCTGCTTACATAATATCTAAAATTGCGGAATAAGTTTAGAGAAGGAATATAAAACCCTACTTTCAAAGAGTTCATTTTTGTATTTCCGAGCACGATGACCACGGAGAAAAATTAAGCAAATAAACACATATCAGTGCTTCGTAAATAAATTATCTTCGATTAGCTCTATTTTCTGAAGATCATACCTTATTATGTACTAACTAGTCTGTACATACTTTTTTTGGTTAATTTTATTCATTATTACTGAATTTATGCCTAATAAATTATTTTTCGTAACGAAATTGTTACTCAATTTTATATTATTTTACGCAAAAATTATTTTAATCGGTTTTCAATGATGACCCTTATCAGAGTGCTAACATGGCATTTTATGTATGCACAAATAGCTGACGTCAGTCGATGATGTGGCACATCACATCAGCACTCCGACGATAATTTTTGCCGAAAATCGGTCAAAATAACTTTTGAGCAAATTTTAGTAATAATTTTATTACAAAAAATAATTCTGTTACTTTTGGATTATTAGGCGGAAGTTCAATGACCATGGATGATATTAATCCTACTTCTTTTCTTAATAAATAATTAACTCTATAGTTATATCTTTTCTATCTAGAAGACTTAAATTTTGATTTAGTAATTGCTTAAAAATCATCACGTCGTCCTAAATAATCACCGTTAATTTTTAATTGATCTATTTATTTAAGATTATAAAATGCTGCTCGTAAATATTACCGCAAGTTACATTTATATTTGTAATTTAATCTTAATATCTTAGAATAAACTTTTTAATAACATGCAAATAATTTATAGTAGCACATAAAAAGAAAAAAAAATAAAATTATAAAGAGAAATTGATTACAAAAATCTCATAGTCATAGGAATATTTGAAGTGATCATAAGCTATAATAGAAATTGAATTAATTTCATATTTAATCACTAAATTTGTGGCCAATTAGCACTAAAGTTATACAAAAATTCTCGCAGCGCCTAAATACATGAATCAAAACATTTTCTAAATAAAAGTAACTTTTGGAAGAAAATATAAAATAAATGTTGGACCTCTATCCTGAAGTATACGTATGATACAGATTTACATATGTCAATTTACATTAACATCTAGTTAAATGTTTTGTCACTTACACTGATAATTAAAATTTGAGAAATGAAATTTTTAATCTTTTGTTTATTCATGTCAAACGCAGCGCGTATTATTAATGTGACTTCATTTTTATTGGCACGTATATTATAATGTGTCAATTTATATCTTTCATGTACCATCTTAATAGAATTCTTACATCTATTTTTCATTTTTTACAAAAAAAAATATTTTTATTAAATTTTTTTAATTTAAACATTTTACTGGTACAACTTTTATTTTTATTTTTTTAGTAGTTACTTTATGTGAAACCAACGCATCAAAGTCAAAGTCTTTCTAGTTCTATCCTTGTAAGGTGCTTAAAATAAATAAATAAAAAAATATATATATATATATCAGTTAATTAGTACTTAAAAATTTAAATTTTAACTAAAAACAAAAAATATAAAAATTAAAAATTATAATTAAATCTATCAAGTCAGTTAACTAAAAAAATTAATTTAATTTCGGATCGATTTTACGGTTAACTAGATTTTTTTACTTATCCCTACTTTTACCATCATTTTCATTTTTATTTATTTAATCTTTGCAATTCGTTATTTGCACCCATAGTCAATCATCAACTCAAAAAGACTATTTCATCTTTTCCAAAACCTTGTTAGCATATTCTAAAATATATCACGTTCTTTATTTCATTCTATTGTAAACTTTTAAATTACTTATAATATATATTGTTATTTAATTTCTCAGTAATCAACTGATTTGTATTCAACTTTTTATACCATTTTCAAACAAAATTTAAAACAACGTGATTTAATATATAACTTTATATTAATACCTCTTTTTAAAAAAAATTTCAATCATGGATGAGAAACAATAATAATCATGTATGATATTCAAAAATGACATAATTGGTAAAGTATTAGTAAAATTATGTCTTATAATAATAGAAATTATTTTTCCTTAAACTATGTGAAAAAAAATGGATCTACTATTTTGAGAGAATGAGCTCTACTTGATATTTTAATTTTGTCTCTTAGTGACATTTAAAGGATTCTCTCTCAAACTTTTTAGTGATGATTAATTTATGCCAAAATTAAGTTTTGGGCTAAATTTGTGTGCAATTTTCAATTTTCTTTTATCATGTCTTATTTTAATTATTTTAATTTTATTTTCATACAATCTTTTTGAATAGTCATTCGTGCAAGCATTTGAATCTTATGGTTAATGATACGTGCGCAATCATATTGTCTAAATGCACTTGCACTATATATGCATATACACGATCACATTTCATCCTTCTGAATTATTAATTTTTATTGTAATCATACGCAGAATAATACAAAAACAGAGAACAAAATGGTGAAAAGATTTCTCTTTTTTAATGAAGCAAAATCATCATAAATTAAAGATTGTATATTAATTTGAGCCAAAAATTAACTTGAGACAAATTGTTCTCAACAAAAGTTTTCGAAATTGCATGTTTGTCTAC
This sequence comes from Excoecaria agallocha, assembly GCA_037975025.1. NCBI lineage: Eukaryota > Viridiplantae > Streptophyta > Magnoliopsida > Malpighiales > Euphorbiaceae > Excoecaria > Excoecaria agallocha. The sequence continues at coordinate 18,512,201 of CM075809.1, forward strand.
TATATAAATATGAAATGTCAATTTCACCTGTAATTACTCAACTTTCGTCAAACTACCCAAAAGTAATAGAATTATTTTTCGTGACTTAAATGTTACTGAACTTATCACATTTTTACAAAAAAATCATTTTCACCAAATTCCAACGATGACCCTCGCCGAAATGATGATATGGTGTGCCACATCATTCTCTTTGTACACGTGGATCTAGGTAAAGTGACAAATCATCAGCTAATGTGTCATAATTGACACGTCAACAACCATGTCATCACCACATCACCAAAGAGCTCAACCTCAGCATGCCACATCATCAACACCATTTTTTTTACAGAAAATTCAAATAGATAAATGGGTAAATGACAAGTGTCAAATAACATAAATCCATTTGACTAAGTGTGTAAAAATAAAGAAATCCATTTGAAGGAACCCATCTGCAAAAATCATGTTTCCCATACTATGCAAGAACTTTCACGAAAAAATTTGCTCTCTTTTAGACACTAACACTTGCCGTTCCAAATTGAGGCGCAAGGTGTTTATGTTTCTTTTTATCTTTGAAAAATTGTAGATCTTGAGTGGGGAGAAAAAATGAGTTTTCATGCTTTAGATCTGGGGAGAAAAAAGGATCTGGAGCAAAATTAATCTTTTTACCTGGGTGAAATAGCAAATCTAGAGCAAAAATCAAAGTGGAGGCTGTAATGGCTTCAACACCAGGTTAGCCGTGAACAGTACTTTTCGATGGTGAATAGTGCTTTCCAGGTTCAAAAGAATACCCGAAAGTCAAAAATATTTTATTAGACCATCGGAAAGTATTGGTCATGGAGACCCTGGAGTTGAAATTTGAAGTGAAATTGAGGTCAAATGGGCCTCTAAAAATCAAAAATACAAAAAAAAGTAGCGTGTCAATTTTTCTAGTAGGGAAGATGAGTTGATTTTGCATAAAATTATTAAAAATAGTAAACAAACTCCGAAAATTGTCAAATGTTTTTATGTCTACATGAATTTTTATATATAATATTTTAGTAATGAAAATTAAATTTTTCGGTGACACCGACAGTTATCGAATCGGATCGATAAGTTTGAATCGGACCAATAACGGACTCCAATTGGACCAAAAATTTTTGTGCTAGCTATTTTTGATGTGATAAGAGTGATAGAATTATTTTTGGAGTGATTTTATGGCTGAAAGAGAGAGAAATTTGATTGGACTTTAAAAATGCCTAAAATGGGCCTTAAGAAATAATTGGACTAAGCCCATGAACAAAGCCCAATTTTGGGCCCATTAGAGGAGTATATAAGAGTCAAAAATCTGGAGACAACTCCAAAAATTTTCTCAGCTCTCTCCTCTCCTCCCTTGGCCGATTATAGCTTCCATTCTCCCTCTCTCTCTTTTGCTTCTTAATCACTCAAAATCTCCCATTAATTTCAACTTAAGAGTTGTAGTTCCATCTCTCTAGATCACCAAAATAGCTCCTATTGATTGATTTGATCAAAGAAAGTGGAAAAAATAAGTAGAGAAAGAAAAAGGGATTAGTTTGATCTTGAGAAATTAAGTGATTTAAATTGATTTCTTAGTATTTTTTCATAGATTTTGGGGTGTAGATTATGATTATGAGCTTGAATTTTGCATTTGAGAATAAAACAAAGATATCTAAGGTTTAGTGGCCGTCCCATGTAGGTGGTGAAGAAGGAGGAAGTTTTTCAAGAGATAAAGGCAAGGGAAAGGAGGTTTAGGCTTCCTAATTCAAGTGAAAATTATAAGTGACTAGCAAATCTTTAAATTTTCTAAGTTTATAAATTTAATTCCTTTATGTATTTAGGGTAAAAATTTTAAAAGTCATTAAATGGTGAAATTTGTTTAGGATAATTGAAATTAAACCATAGAAGAAATGAATTGAAAGCTAAAATGGAAGAAAGAAAATATTTTAGGTGGAATTATGGGATAGCCGAATTGCTTAGTAAGAGAAAATAATGGGATTTTTGCATGAAAATAATACATGTTAGCCTAAATTAATTGTAGAAATGATAAATGGTGTTCATAAATTTTTATTGAATAATTGGAATTTATTTTAGAATTTTAAGGATTATGTAACATATATGTTTATAATGAAAATTGTGTAATAACGTGAAATAATTGATTATTTTAGTGAAAAATAATAGTAAACAATAAATAATACATAAATAAATTTTATTGGAATTTATTGAAATTATTAGAATTTTATTGAAATTTTAATGTGAATATGTGTAATAAAAATAATTGAATTATTAGTGAATAATTGCACAAAAATGTTGAAAAAGGTAAATTTATGTGAATTTAAATTATAGTCAACAAAAAAGGAATAAAAAGTCAACTGACGAATTTATCGAAAATTAAAAAGATTAATAAAGTAATTATTATTGTGCCCTTAGAATTAGTCTGACAGCAAAAATCAGTTCTGAATATAGTTGGCTAGCCATAGGAACACCATTTACTGCGGTGTAAGTCATGGCGACTTGCTTTGTTATGGGTATGATTTTTGATCTCCATAACTTAAGTGTAAAGTAAAAGTAAAAAATTGTAGTATTATGAGAATAGTTTTTTGGAAATCATTTCTCTTTTAGTGGGACCCATGGGGTCCATGTTCCGTATATTCGGTCTGAAATTTTTTTTCGGATCTATACTAGGGGCATAATGAAAATAAATTGATAAAGAAGTGAAAAGATAATAAGAAGTAAGAATAAAAGTGAAAAGGGACTAAAATGAAAGAAAAAGAAAGTTTAGGGGTAAAATAGTAAATTTTTTCAAAAGTGAAAAAAGTAAGTAAATTAAATAAGAATTACTTAAATAAAAATAAAATAGTCAGATAATAGTTAAATTGTCAAAAAAATGAATTTTATAGTCATTAAGGACTAAAATGTAATTTTACATATAAATTTCAAAATAAGTGTATAGGAATGTAAAAAGCTTCAATTATTAGTTTAAAGATCATAAATAAGCTTTTAAATGGCAATATTATAATTATGCGATTAAAATGAATAATATTATAGAAAAAGTTAAATTGATGTTTTAATGAGTAATTAAATGATTTTATGAAGATTTGGATAAGTTATTATTTAAGAATAATGATGATAAGTTAGGAAATGTATCGATTACTAGTCACCACTGAGCATGTTGAGTGCTCAGCGCATAGTTTTTACTGCGTGTAGGAAATTAGGAGCAAGAATACAAGTTACAAGACTTCTTTTAGGAGTTTTGTTTACTTTGATTTGACATGTATATATGTATATAAACTTTACCTTTGGCTATGTAAATGTTATACAGGAGTTATATTAGTTAAGCTATATGTTGGATGTGTATGAGATGAAATGAATGGATATGTGTGATATTATTAATTGTTGTGCCTCTAAGAGGCTGTGTGAAATTGTTTGCGTTTCAGGGGGCTTATACTATGTATAACCTTTATATTGCAAAAATTTTATTAAATACATAGTAAATTGGACATATCGGCATATTGTTGCTAAAATAATTAAGTAAATGGTAATGTAATGTAAGGAATAAGTTGAAAAAAAAATTCCGATTTTTGGTACACCGATACAGTGTTAGGAGTGATAAGGGTGTTATAGAAGCATTTTATTTCTTTAGATCTAAGAGAAAATAGAAGTCACGAAGTCTTATTTCTATAGATCTGAGAGACACCAGAAGTGTTTGTCTTTATCTACATAAAAAGTTAGATCTGGAGTGAGAGTGGAGCTGTCATTATCCTACCAAAAGCAAAAGGTAAAAATGGACCACCTCGTTGTGAGATGGGATTTCGAAAGTGCTCCTAATTACGGCAAGTACTTCAATTATTTGTGGGTTTCATTTGTATGGCAGATAAGTTAAAATAATTGGCATTTTTCTCTCTGTCGTTGTTCGATGTTGTTGAAAGCATTGTCCATTGTTGAAAGCATGTGCGAAAATATATGTAAATGGCTGGATCTAAACCCCACATGTCTCTATTATGGAGACATCATTTATATTTTGCTATTTGTTTAAAGGGAGTAGTCATGTGGGTCATTGAATATATATATATATATATATATATATATCTTAAACATATTCATGTGCCAATCTGTTAATTGTATTATTGGTTGTGTATTATTTTGTGGTTGTGGTTATTGTCATCCGCATCTGCCACTTTTGTGAAATTCTTCCATTTCTTTTTTGCTGGAGTTATATGTGGTTGCTGTAGTTTTGCATAAGAACAGGAAGCTAGGGATGTGCTGAGGGTATTTTCGTCGCTAAGAAAAAACAATCAATGCATTTTTTTCTCTTTGCACGTTCCTTCTATTGTTGTCTGGTTTTAAGGTTTATAATTAATCCTAGGATTAAATCAATATTCAGTTGTTGCTTGCTGTAACGAGGAATTGTCTATTTTTTATTTTCGTATTTTTTTTCAAGTTATATATTAAAAGGATTTCTTAAAGAATAATTCATCTCCATGTTCCCCACATTAAGCACTTTTAATGATGATGGTATTTAAGCAAATTTTGTATGCAACGTGAAAAGATGAAATCATTGATGAAGGGAATATATATCATGGTCATTTATTAAAATAGTATTAATAATTTGAAAAACCTTAACTAGGAAAAAGAAAGAGTGAAAGCACAAATCTAAAAGCTCTCATCAGATTAAAATTAAAGTTATGCTAAGATTTTTTTTTTTGGAAATAAATCCTTAATTTGCAATAATTTTCATGCATCCAAGAATTGTAAATTATAGTATAACTTAGTATACCTATAGCTCAAGGATTTTTTTTTTTAATAATAGGAAAAAGGTTTGCAGAAGTAGTAAGAGAAGATGTACATGAGCATGTTGACATGAGCATTTTTTACTTTTTTCTTCTGTTTGTTTAGGAATGCCATTCACGTATTTCTTCTGAATTTTTTTGGACATTTATTTTGTTGCTGAATTTTTTTTACAATTATTTTGCTGCTGAATATTTTTGGACATTTATTTTGCTGCTCAATATTTTTGGACATTAATTTTGCTATAAAAATTTTTTTGGACATTTATTTTACCGCTGAATTTTTTTTGACATTTATTTTGCTGCTAAATATTTTCATGGAAGTATATTTGTTTTACTGATTTGTTGACCGGACTACTATTGTTTTTCATATTGTCTTATTATTTTTATCGACTTTTAATTTTAAGTGTAGCCGGTCAAGAAGATATAGATGATTTCAATGATCCGGATTATAACCTAGATGACGAAGATGATGATGATGGTATACCTTGATCCGAAAGTTGCTCAATGGGATGGTTAAGGAAGGTTTCCAGAATACCTCATATTGATGGTTCTGTACCACAAGTTGATGAAACTGTCAGTCATTCGTCTGATTATCTTGAATCAGATGATCTATATTATGGAGATAAAAATTCTGATGGTGAGGAAAGGATATGATATCCTGAGTTCAATAAAGAAAAGCATATGAAGAACCCAATATTGTTACATGGAATGAGGTTCAGAAGTTTCGATCAATTTAAAAGGACTTGCAGAGCTTGGAGCATCAAGAAAAGGCTTTTATGTCACTTTTCCACTAATGATAGCAGTAGAGTTATATGTAAATGCATGACTGAAGGCTATCTTTATAGGTTATGGGCTAGTAGAGTCAGTAAAAATGATCCCATTGTGCAGATTAAAACCTCAAATTTTAACCACACTCGTGCAAGAACTTTCAAAAATTTTCACTTGACTTCACAGTGGTTAGCTTGTAAATATTATGACAGAGTTAGGAATGATCCTATATGGAGCATACAGGGGATCATATGCACTGTTAGAGCATAATTATGTTACTTAATTACTTATATTAAAGCTTGGAGGACAAAAAAGTGGCTTTAAGCTAGATTTTTTGTGATGAGTGTATGCAATATTTGAAACTGCTAGATTATATGGAAGAAATTATACGAAGTAATCTTGGTTCAAGTGTCCATTTATGGAGAGATGAATGTAGATTCCTAGGTTTTTATGTATATTTATCACCTTTGAAAAAAGCATTACAGGTTGAATGTAGGCCAATAGTTGTTGGGGTATATGGAACATGGTTGAAAGAGAATTTTGGTGTCTTTTTGTTCACAGCAATTGGCATTGACCCCAATGAATGTATTTTTCCTATTGCATATGCTGTTGTTATGAAAAATAAATCCACTCGGACTTGGAGCTGGGTTTTGATTAATTTGGGTGAGGATTTGGAGATAAAAAAACTCACAACATATTGTCTGGATGTCTGACAAACAAAAGGTATGTTAATTTAAATATTATAATATATAGTTTCAGTTAACTTTAATATAACAGATTTAAATTAACTTATTTATTTTATATAAGGATTGATAGCAACTGTTAGAGACCTGTTTGCAGAGGCAGAACATAAGCACTGTGTTAGACATATGTACCAAAATTTTTGAGAAAAATTTAAAGGCAAAACTTTAAAAGATCTATTATGGAATCTAGTAAGGGCACATATGATGCGAAGTTCAAAGCAACTCTACAAGAAATTGAAAATGCAGATGTTGCTACAAAGGCATGGTTAGCACACTTCGACAGATCCTATCATAGTTGGACCCATAGCTTATTCAGCACATACCCCAAGTGTGATATCATATTAAACAATATGTGTGAACGTTTTAATAGGTACATCCAACTATCATATTATATTTTGAAAGGTTTATACAATTATTTAACCGACTAACTTGTTTTATTATTTTTTTGTTTTATATATAGGTACATAAAGGATGTAGGGGATAAACCTATCATAACCATGCTGAAAATGATAAATTCAAAGCTCATGAAGCAAATGTACAAGAAGAAAGAAGTAATGAAGATATACAATGGCAAGATATGTCCCAAGGTCTGGATAAGATTACTGAAAGTGAAAGATGAAGCTGTATTTTTTGAGCCAGATTTCTAAAGGGGTCCAAAGGTGGAAGTGCACGGTCCAATAGGCAAGTACATAGTGGACATGGAAGCATGGTGATAAGTGTGAATTATATATAGTTTTTGATATGTTTTTAGTTTTTTTATTTAGTTATTTTGGTTTTATTTAGGTTAAATTAGAGTTAATTTGTTAATATTTATGTTTTTGAGGTTAATTTCATGTTTTGTTTAATTTTCAGGATAAAATTGATATAAAAGGGCTTCAATTGCAAAAAGGGCAAAGTTTAGGGTCAAAAGTGCAAATATTGGAAGTTGATGCAAGAAAACGAGCGTTCAGTCCAGAAGCTTTTCATGTGACCACGTGAAATCAGTGAAGAATTCTACCCGTGGCCACGTGAAGACATAAAACTTGGAAGACATGGCCACGTGAAGGGTTAAGCTATTTTCACCCGTGGCCAAGTGAAAGAGAAATTGAAGGAAGCATTGAAGACACGTGACCACGTGTGAGGGAAGGCATAATTCACACGTGACCACGTGTGAGGAAGAACATGAAGACACGTGACCACGTGTAGAAAATGAACATGGAAGGGCATGGCCACGTGATTTCTACTCCCACTTTGCGAAGGATTTTCGAGCTTCCTGTTTTAGCAGAATTCACTTCCTATTCTATGTCTGGAGTTCAAGAAGGAATCTATTATTATTTTGTCCTATAAATAGCAGTCAAAAACATCAGAGAAAAGAGATCAATTGGAGAGATCAACTTTAAAATTAAGCATTATTCTCTTTAAAGTTTATTTTTACGTTACTTAGTTTTTACTGTTTTTCTTCAATCTTTGTTTTAATTTTAAGAATGTCTTGTGAGTAGTTTTCTTTAACTTTTGCTAAAGGATACTTGAATCCTTAACTTGTATTATTATGACTTGAGTTTGTTCTTCAATTCAATATAAGTTGATTATTTCTTAGTTCTTAAACATAGTCTTGTCTTTACTCAAATTTAAGTTGATTTTTAACTTGATTAAGCATTGGTTAATTAATTGATTTGAGTTCATTAATGACTTGCATGTTCTTAGGTTAATTTATTTGGATTAATGCATAATTATAATCTGAATAAGCTATAATTGTGTGTTGATTTAAGTAAGTTAAGATTGAGAAAAGTGTAACTAAGAATAGGTGAAAGTTAAATCTCTTGAGAAAGGCTTTAATAGACATCTAGGAGAATTAATTCAGTTCTTTATGCTAAGTGTTAAATTTTTCTGAATAAGAAAACTTTGATGCTTGGAATGATAATCTTGAATAAAGTTATCTCGATTTATTAAACTGAATTCTCCATAATCATTTGTATGTTTTCTTTTATTTAAGTCATAGCAATATTTGTTAAGGTGGATAGTCCTTTAGTGAAAGTTATTTTTAATATTGATTTTTACCTCATTCAATTTACTTGCTCTTTATTTATTTTAACTCTTTATTTTGTTTTAGTTTTAAAACTTCAATCATCACAACTTTGGGATTTCTTTTCTTTGTTTTACACACAAAAATTGATTTTGAAATTGAAATAGCACATACAAGCACAAGTTTCCCTTGAGTTCGATATTTTGGGTCATAATCTTATTTTTCTATATTACCAGCCGATCTAGTAGACTTGCTAGAATTCGATCAAGTTTTTGGCGCCGTTGCCGGGAAAACATTGGTATTTATTTATTTATTTATTTTGATTTTAAAGTTATTTTTGTGTGTTTTTCTTCTCTTCTTCATCTATTTTCTTTTTTGGGTGACTAGTGGTTTATGGTGAGAGACAACCCCATCCTACCATTAGACCCTGAAATTGAAAGGACATTTCATAGGATTAGAAGGTTAAGAGGCAATATGAATGACCCAGAAATAGAACAACCTATGAATGATCCACCACCTAGGATCGAAGAGCAACACATACCCCACCAAGCTCCCGGGAATGGGTAGTGGAATGAAGAACGTAGAATTATTAGGATTCCTCACCACCAACCCTTTGAGATTAAACCCGCTACCATCACTATGGTATAAAGAAACCAATTTTCGGGTTCGGACATAGAGGATCCTGCACATTATTTGGATATGTTCTTATAAGTGAGTGACACTGTACAAATTTTTAATGTATCGACTGATGTAATTAGGTTGAAACTCTTCTCATTTACCTTCATAGGAAAAGCTAGGGATTGGCTACAAATGCTACCAAATCAATCCATCCATTCTTGGCAACAATTGCAAGAAAAATTTCTTTGCAAGTTCTTCCCACCTACTAAGACTGCCCTCATTAAAAAATAAATTAGTGATTTACAATAATTTTATGAGGAGCTATTCCATGAAGCATGGAAAAGATTTAGGAGACTTTTAAAAAGTTGTCCTTATCATGAAGTTCCTGTTTTTCAACTAATGCACATTTTTTATGTAGGTGCCCATCCATCAACAAGATCTTTGCTAGATGCAGCCTCAAATGGTAGTTTCATGAACCAAATTCCCGAATATGCATTTTTACTTCTTGATGAGATGGCTACCAATGATGCTCAATGAGCAACCTTTAGAGCAACTCAAAAGAAACAGGGAGTTCATAATATTGATGAAGTAGCTATGTTAAAAGTTCAATTAGAATTAATGGAAAAGAGACATTTAAAAGAGATAAATGAGCTTAAAGCTAAAAATGTTTCTATGCTATCTAATGAAGTTGATTCTTATGCAGGAATTTCAGGACCTTTGGGAATGAAGAATAATGAAGGAATGGTAGAAGAAGTAAATGCCTTGAATCCATATAGCAACACTTATAATTTAGGATGGAGAAGCCATCCAAATTTTTCATGAAGGGAAGGCAATCAAGGTTCTTCTTCTAACCCTAATCCTAGACCTCAATTTAACCATAATCAACCTCCCAATAATCAACTTCCATACCAAAACCAAGCTCCACCACATTACCCAAATCAATACCCATCACAATCATACCACCAACCACCCGATTTTCAAAAATCTCAACCTCCCCCTCCTCAAGAAAAGAAATCGAATATTGAAAAAATGATTACAAACTTTATGGCCTCCCAAAATTCAATTTTAGCTAGCCAAGATGCTAGATGGAAATCGCAAGATATTTGGATGAGGAACCAAGAGGCATCCATTAGGAATCTAGAAAACCAAATGGGGCAACTTGCTAGTTCTTTATCTATCCAAACTCAAGGGACATTTCCATCCAATGTAGACCGAAATCCAAAGGAGGAAGCCAAAGCAATCACCTTAAGGAGTGGAAAAGAGCTAGAGAAGACTAAAATTGGTACGAATTCATCCCCAAGGGTGGAATAGACAACGGAGGTAAATAGTTCTAACTCATAAAATACTAAAAAAGTGTCTCCTATGGTTGAGAAGGGTAAAGGTAAGGAAAACCTTGTTTCTACTATTCTTGATGAATCTCAATTACCATTTCCTGTTCTAGCTAGAAAAGAGAAACAAAATGAACAATTGAGTAGATTCTTAGACATGTTTAAGAAGCTACATATAAATTTACCATTTGCTGAAGCTTTGTTACACATGCCTAAATATACTAAATTTATGAAAAAATTGTGCACTAATAAGAAAAAGCTAGAAGGAATAGGAACGATTCAATTATCCGGTAATTGTAGTGCCATATTAACCAATAAAATTTCTGAAAAATTAGAAGATCCTGGTAGTTTTACATTGCTTTGTAAACTAGGAGGAAAGTTTGTTAGGCATGCTTTATGTGATTTGGGTGCTAGTATTAACTTGATGCCTTATTCAATTTGTAGGAAATTAAATCTAGGTGATTTTAAGGAAACCCAAATGACACTTCAATTGGCGGATAGATCGATGAAAAGGCCAAAAGGAATCATCGAGGACTTATTGGTGAAAGTCGGAAATTTTATCTTTTCGCTTGATTTTGTGGTTATGGACATGAAAGAAGATAGGAAGGTGCCATTAATTATGGGGAGGCCATTCTTGAACACAGCAAGAGCACTAATCGATGTTCATGGACAAACGATTACTTTAAGATTCAACGAGGAGGAAATGATTTTCAATGTTAATAAAATTTTAAAACACCCCTCGTATGATTTTGAAGAATCCATCTACTTTGTTGATGAATTTCAAGAATGTGCCAACACAAAACAAGAGGAAATAATTCTCAATGATGAACTTCAAAGTTGCTTAATGCATCCCAAGATAATGGAAGAGTTGGATACAAAGGAGAAAGAGTTGATACAAAATCTGGAACAAGAGCATAGTTAAGATAAGGAAATAGAGGATGAACCGTCCCCTCCTAAGGGAGATTTTGAACTTAAAACACTTCCATCTCATTTGAAATATGTATTTTTAAGTGATAATACTGATCCGATAATTATTTCATCTTCATTAATAGATTTGGAAGAAGAAATACTCATCAGAGTCCTCAAAAAGTACAAAGGAGCAATTGGTTGGGCAACATCTGACTTGAAAGGGATTAGCCTCAGCTATTGTACACATCGTATATCCATGAAGGACAACTTTAAATCGGTGGTACAGCCTCAATGAAGGCTCAACCCAACTATGCAAGAGGTAGTGAAAAAGGAGGTATTGAAATTACTTGATGCATGTATTATCTATCCTATCTCTGATAGTAATTGGGTAAGTCTTGTTCAATGTGTGCCTAAAAAGGGAGGAATGACTGTAGTGATCAATAAAAATAATGAATTAATTCCTACACACACGGTAATGGGATGGGGGGTATGTATTGACTATAGGAGGTTGAATAATGTCACTAGAAAAGACTATTTTCCATTGCCCTTTATTGACCAAATGTTAGAAAGATTGGCAGGAAATACATTTTATTGTTTCTTAGATGGATATTCGGGATATATGCAAATACCTATAGCCCCGTAATACCAAGAAAAGACCACATTCACATATCCATATGGAATATTTGCATATAGGAGAATGCCTTTTGGTCTTTGTAATGCACCTACCACATTTCAACGTTGCATGATGACCATATTTCATGACTTTATTGAAAAATTTATGGAGGTTTTCATGGATGATTTCACTATTTATGGTTATGATTTTGAATCTTGTTTGCATAATCTAGCATTGGTTTTGAAAAGGTGTTAAGAAACTAATCTTGTGCTAAATTGGAAAAAATGTCATTTCATGGTTAGAGAAGGCATTTTTTTAGGGCATAAAATTTCTGAAAAAGGCATTGAGGTTGATAAAGCAAAATTTGATGTGATAAAAAAATTACCTCCACCAACTAGTATAAAGGGCATTAGAAGTTTCCTTGGTCATGCCGGGTTTTATCGTCGGTTTATTAAGGACTTTTCTAAAATTGCCAAACCACTTTCTAATTTATTGCTTAAAGATGCTGCATTTAACTTTAATGCTGAGTGTTTGCAAGCTTTTAACCTATTAAAGCAAAAATTAGTTAGTGCACAGGTCATTGCATCACCTGATTGGAGCTTACCCTTTGAAATTATGTGTGATGCAAGGGATTATGTAGTTGGAGCAGTCTTAGGACAGCGAAAGGAGAAGATTTTCTACACCATCTACTATGGGAGCCATACACTCACCGGAGCCTAAGTAAATTACACCACTATGGAGAAGGAACTCTTGGCAATAGTCTTTTTATTTGAGAAATTCAGGTCTTACCTCTTAGGATCAAAAATTACAGTGTGGTCGGACCATGGTGCATTGAGACATCTTTTCGCCAAGAAGGATTCCAAACCAAGACTTATCCGATGGATGTTACTACTACAAGAGTTTGATGTTGAAATCAAAGATAAGAAAGGAGCAGAAAATTTTGTAGCTGATCATCTATCTAGATTGGATCATGCTAGTATTGAAAAGGGGGAAATTTCTGACTTATTTTCCAATGAACATATTTGTACTTGTTATACTTATAAAAAATCAGTTTCATAGTATGCTAATGTAGCTAATTTTCTTGTAGGTGGCTATCTTCCTAAGGAGTTTGCTTGGCAACAAAAGAAAAAGCTCATAGCGGATGCCAAGCATTACCTTTGGGACGATCCGTATCTCATCAAAATCTATCCGAATCAAATACTAAGAAGGTGTGTAAACAAAAATCTATCATGCAACAATGCCATGGAGGTGAAGTTGGGGGACATCACGGGCCAAATAAAACAGTTCAAAAGATACTCCAATCAGGTTTTTTCTGGCCTACTTTGTTTGAAGATGTAAAATCTTTTATAACAACTTGTGATAGATGCCAACGAGTAGGAAATATATCCAAAAGAGATGAGATGCCTACGAACAATGTGCTAGAAATAGAAATCTTTGATGTATGGGGCATTGATTTTATGGGACCTTTTCTAAATTCATTTGGGTTTGAGTATATCTTGGTAGCAGTGGATTATGTGAGTAAATGGGTAGAGGCAATAGCTACTAGGACATGTGATGCAAAAATTGTGCTGGAATTCATTAGGAAGAATATTTTCACTAGATTCGGAGCACCTAAAGCCATTATAAGTGATGGAGGCAAACATCTTGTCAACCATCAATTCAAGACCTTGCTTAAAAAATTTGGTGTTAAGCACAAAATCACAACCCCATACCACCCTCAAGCCAATGGACAAGTGGAAGTATCTAATAGGGAGTTGAAATCAATCTTAGAGAAAACGGTAAATAACTCTAGAAAAGATTGGTCTCTTAGGTTAGATGAGGCTTTATAGGCTTATCGAATTGCATTCAAAACTCCTACAGGTATGTCTCCCTTTAGAATTATTTTTGAAAAAGCATGTCACCTTCCAGTCGAATTAGAACATAAAGCTTATTGGGCTACAAAATTTCTTAACTTTGATTTGAGAAATGCAGGAGAAAGAAGAAAATTGTAGCTCAATGAACTCGATAAAATTCGACAATGGTCGTATAACAATGCTGCACTTTATAAAGAAAAGACCAAACAATGGCATGACAAGCATTTAAGGGTAAAAGATTTTGTTCCGGGAATGTTAGTGCTTCTTTATAATAGTCGTCTTTGTTTGTTTCCAGGAAAACTGAAATCGAAGTGGCTTTAACCATATCAAGTGATGTCAAGCAGTAATTTTGGTGTAGTGACGATCAAAAGCTTAAAGGATGGACGTGAATTTACAGTCAATGGTTATCGACTCAAACCATACCAAATCTTACAACAAGAGGTTGCTGAAGCCACCATGGTTCTTCAAGATACTTAAAAAACGGTTTGAAAAGTCTAGCTGAAGACTTTAAAAACTCAGAACTTTTAATCTATCCCTCTTTTAATTTTTTTTAGTCTTTGTGTTTTCATATTTTGTGTGTTTGTGTGTTTTGGTTCATGAAAAGAGTACATAAACAAGGTTTTAAAATGAAGACATGTTTTTTTTGGAAAAGAATTGGTGTTTTCAAAGCTTGAAATGGCAAAATTGCATTTAAGGAAGCTTAATTGTGCGTATATGTTTCAAAAGATGCAAAAGGAGGTAGAAAAAATACATATACACGTGACCACGTGTGGCTTTCCCTTTGCCATCACGTGGCCATGGGTTGAGTTACTCTCCCAGATCATCAAAATTACGTGACCACGTGTATTCCAAGTGAAGAACATCAAGTGGCCACGGCTTATATTTCTGCTCCTCTATTTTCCACAACACGTGACCATATGAAGTTCAAAGGAGAACCATCACGTGGCCATGCATGCCCTATGAACAAAGGCACACGTGACCATGTGTGGTTCCTCCTTGAATTTCACGTGGCCACACCCCATCGTTCTGCCCCTTATAAACACTTCATGCTATTTTCTTTCTTCTTCTTCATCTTGTTTTTGCTCTCACTGTGCCCATGCCTCACTAACACAAATTTCACCCGTGACCACGGATTTTTCACTCATCACCATCTCCGACCACCATATGCTCTCTCTCTTTGTCATTGTTCTCTCTCTCCTACCTATCATCTCATCTTTTTCCATACTTTCTCCACTAAACTAGGATTTTTCACAACTCACACACACTACTTCAACTTGGTGCTATATTTTGGTTCAGTTCTCATCTTCAAGTAAGTATCTACTCTTCTTGCTTCTTATTTATCATTTCTATATCATCCATTGCATTGTTTTGTGCCATTATTGCTTATGCATGTTTAGTTTTGAGGTTACTTTGCACTTAACATTTTGCTTTCATGTTAATTTCTTTTGTCTCTTTGGATGTTTATGAGTATTACATGCATGTTATAGATGCTTGTGATGGAATATGACATGGTATGATAATCATGATAGCACAGCTGAAAAACAAAAATTTTATCATGCATACCATACATATCCAAAACTAGGAACGAAAACATGCAATTTTAGGGTTTTGAAACTTACAATAGATGATGCCTTTTTATTCTTTGATTTTGTGATGTCCAGCAACCAAGATGCCTTTATCCACCTTAGTTCTTGATCACCAATGCCAAGGAACAGCCTTTTGCGCCACTCCCTCTATTCTCACACACACACTTGCACCGACGGCTTAAAATCGAGATTGCTAGCTCTCTTTTTCGGTATTGTGTAATGGTTATAGTTTGAAGCTACAAAACTTGATTTTGTACTTCTTTAGATTGCTATTACTGCTCAATAACACAAGAGAATGAGGAACAATCCTTTCTCCTTGTGAAAAATTGAACAAAAGAATTAAGAGAGAGAGAGTCACTATTCACGAGTTACTATTCATGCCACAAAAAAATTAGGTTTAGGGTTTTATTTCTTTTAATATATATGCTTATCCTTTGGCAAGTCATTAATCTGAATTCAACTATCCTAAGATAATTTATTCAAACTCTATCACTTCCTAAAGATAAGTAATATATTTTGAATTAAACTCCTTTGAATTTAAATTCAAATTTGAAATAAAATATAAGACATTTAAATAAATGAAATCACTTAATTAAATATATAAGTGATTTAATTTAATTTAAATTCCTTTAGGCTTTAATATTCAATTAACTTAATTAACACAAGATAATTAATTAATTGAAATTAAACCTTATGGGCTGAATTTCTCTCTCTCATGGACCAAAGCCCAATAGCAATATTATAACCCATTACATACATTAATTTAACTTTAATTAAAAGCCCAAATTAATGTCCAATACTTAATTTAAATATTTTAAGTCCAATGCTTTGTGTGCGATCCTATAGGTCCATTTAATGTTGGCAATGAATTAATAAATTAATTCAAAGGCTATATATATTCTCTAGCAAGATATTATAGCATTCCAAATTAAATGAAAATGCATATGGCATTTGGTGACCTAATGCAATTTCGCATAGTCCCTTACCCATAAATATCAGAATTAATATAAGGCATGGAACTAGTCATCCTTATATACATTAATTCATTTCTTGATATTCCAGTGACACTGAACTCTCAGATAAATAATGATTACTCATTATTTCATCTCGGTATGGCCATACACTTCTCAGTTCACTGATCAAGTGGCCGGTGATATTTTCTCTCTTATCGAGAGGGGTAATCCCTTCACTTCTCTCATGCTCTCTAACATGAATCAGTGCATACCCAATCATACCCGTACTTGTCACTCTGTTACGAGCACGTTAGGTGTATGTCAAAGTACACAGTAATTCATAAAGAGTTTCATAGAGATTTCAGGTCTAAGAACTCCGATACAAAACTTGCATATGAGAAACACTTATGACTTGTACCATGTAGTGTTCTCATGAGCGGATCGAATCCAGATACCATGTTCTTTAACATGTATCTATGATCTCTGATTGACACTCTTGTCCTAATGATCCATAAGACAGAACTCATAAGATCAGAGAGAGCATACTAGTCTTAATTCATTTGTTATTCCCATAACAATGACTGACTAGGGATATTTAGAATGATGTCTCATTTGTTTCAAGGTCTTACAATCCATGTGCCTCACACATGATAACTTAAACCGAAATGACATTCTTGGATAGTTTTATCAATTGATATGCACAGGAATACAAAAGATAAAACTAATGCCTCATTTTATTAATTTCAAGTGTTTCGTTACAATGCATTGGAGCTAGGGCTTACACTAACAATCTTCCACTAGCACTAGTCCCAATTGGGCATAGCCCTAAGACCGAACGCTCTCAAATGAGCTTCGTGCAGATTTGGACGTAACTGTTTCGTCAAAGGATCTGCTACATTGTCTTCACTTGATATCTTGCTAACCTTGACGTCCCCACGATCAATGATTTCTCTGATCAAGTGGTACCTTCTGAGTATGTGTTTGGATTTCTAGTGTGACCGGGGCTCCTTGGCCTGTGCAATGGCCCCGTTATTGTCACAGAAAATTTCTAATGGATCTAGGACGCTTGGGACCACTCCTAATCCATTAATGAAATTTTTAATCCAAACAGCCTCTATTGCAGCCTCACTTGCTGCAATATACTCAGATTCTGTAGTTGAGTCGGCAACGGTTTCTTGCTTCGAGCTTCTCCAGCTGACAGCACCACCGTTCAAAACAAAAACAAACCCAAATTGCGATCTAGAATCCTGAGTGCCGGTCTGAAAAGCAGCATCGGCATAACCTTGTATGACGAGCTCTTCTTGACCACCATACACCAAGAAGTGATCCTTAGTCCTTCGTAGGTACTTCAGGATCCCTTTTACAGCAGACCAGTGCTTCTCACCAGGGTCTTGCTGAAACCTACTGGTTATACTCAGTGCATGAGCAACATCCAACCTAGTACATAACATAGCGTACATGATAGATCCAATAGCAGATGCATATGGGATTCTACTCATGTTGTCCCTTTCCTCTTTGGTTTTAGGGCACTGTTCTTTAGTCAAAGGAACTCCCAAAGCCAAAGGTATGTATCCTTTCTTTGAGTCTCCCATACTAAAACGCTTTAGCACTTTGTCTATGTACTTTTCTTGACTTAGTCCCAAAATCCGATTCGATCTATCTCTATAGATTCGAATACCAAGTATTGTCTCGGCTTCACCTAAGTCTTTCATTGAGAAACATTTTCCCAACCATTACTTAACCTTTTGCAATGTTGGAATAACATTCCCAATGAGAAGGATGTCGTCCACATATAGGACCAGAAACACTACTATGCTCCCACTAACCTTCTTGTACACACAAGGCTCATCTTCGTTCTTGATGAAGTCAAATTCTTTGACTGCCTCATCAAAGCGAAGATTCCAACTTCGGGATGCTTGCTTTAATCCATAAATGGATTTTTGAAGCTTGCATACCTTCTTAGGATGCTTGGGATTGACAAAACCTTCAGGCTGTGTCATATACACATCCTCAAGTAAATTTCCGTTGAGGAAAGCAGTTTTGACATCCATTTGCCATATCTCATAATCATGATATGCAGCTATGGCAAGCAAGATCCTAATGGATTTGAGCATGACTACAGGCGAAAAGGTTTCGTCATAGTCTACACCATGAGTTTGCCGAAAACCTTTTGCTACTAGTCTACCTTTGTAGGTCTTATCAGCTTTGAGTTTGAATAGCCACTTGCATTCAATTACCTTAGCACCTTCCGGTGGATCAACCAAGGTCCAAACCTGGTTATCGTACATTGATTGCATCTCGGATTTCATGGCTTCAAGCCAATTTTCCGAGTCTGGGCTCTCAATAGCTTCTCGGTAGGTAGTAGGATCCTCACGATCTACTAACTCAATAGTGTCACTGTCAGTGATTAGAAATCCATATCTCTCAATCTCCTGACGTACCCTACCAGACCTTCTAGGTTCTTGTGTAATGGGTTCTTGTTCCACAACTGGTTGTGAACTTGATCCCATTTCCAAACCATCCTCTATAGGAGTTTGTGGTGCTTGAATTTCTCCAAGTTCTACTTTACTCCCACTGTCTTTCTTGAGAAGGAACTCCTTTTCCAAGAAAACAGCCTTGCGAGCAACAAATACTTTGTTCTCGGCTTGTGAGTAAAAGTAATATCCCTTTGTTTCTTTAGGATAACCCACAAACAAGCAGACAGTGGATTTGGACTCTAGTTTTTCAGATGTTAATTTCTTAACATGTGCTTCACAGCCCCAAATCCTGAGAAAAGACATATTGGGTTCTTTCCCGGTCTATACCTCGTATGGTGTCTTCTCAACTGCTTTAGTTGGAGTACGGTTCAATAGAAACGCAGCAGTTTCTAATGCATAACCCCAAAAAGAGATGGGAAGATTAGCTTGACTCATCATAGATCGAACCATGTCCAACAGAGTTCGATTTCTCCTTTCGGACACACCATTCCATTGAGGTGTTCCAGGAGGAGTGAGCTGTGAAATAATACCACACTCCTTTAGATGACTGTCAAACTCTTGGCTTAAGTATTCGCCACCTCGATCTGATCGAATGGCTTTTATACTTTTGCCAAGTTGGTTTTCTACTTCATTCTTAAACTCTTTGAATTTCTCAAAAGTTTCAGACTTGTACTTCATCAGATAGACATAGCCATATCTACTGAAGTCATCTGTGAATGTCACGAAGTAGCTAAAACCACCTCTAGCACGTGTACTTAAAGGTCCACATACATCGGAATGTATTAGTTCCAATAAGCCATTAGTCCTCTCGCCATTTTTATTAAAAGGACTCTTTCTCATTTTTCCATGCAAACATGGCTCGCATGTATCATAAGACTCTAAGTCAAATGACCCAAGCACTCCAGTTTTGTGGAGTCTTGAAATGCGTTTTTCGTTTGCATGTCCTAAGCGACAATGCCAGAAGTAAGTAGGGTTCAATTCGTTTGATTTAACCCTCTTTGTATTAATGTTGTATATGGACTCTTTATTTTGTAAATCAAGGATATAAAGGCCATTTTGCAACATGGCATTGCCATAAGAAATGCCTTGGCGACGAATATAAGCATTGCCATTTTTAATAACAAAATCAAATTCATCATTATCCAAACATGAAACTGAAATAATGTTTCTGCTCATAGCAGGCACATAATAACAATTATTCAAAACAATACAAAGTTCGGAAGGTAAAGTGAGGTGATATAGTCGCCTATCTCCATGGCAGCAACTCGTGCTCCATTCCCCACACAGAGGTCCACTTCATTCTTCCCAAGTAACCGCCTATTTCTTAACCCCTGCACATTTGAACAAATGTGAGAACCACAACCGGTATCCAATACCCAAGTGGTAGAAATAGAAAGGTTAACTTCAACAACAAAAATACCAGAACTGGACGCCTTGGCTCCATTCTTCTTTTGTTCTTCCTTAAAGAGAGCGCAATTCTTCCTCCAATGCCCTATCTTGTTGCAATGGAAGCAAGTGCTCTCACTCTCTTTGAGTTTTGGAACCTTGGGCTTGGATTGGGCCTGAGGTGCACTCCCACTTGACTTGGGTTTTGCCTTTCCCTTTCCCTTTCCCTTAGCTTGTCCCTTCTTAATTCCCTTTTGAACCATTAGTACGGGATTGGTCTTTCGAATGTTTTCTTCAGCATTCTTAAGCATCCCATGAAGCTCAGTGACTGACTTGTTCATTGCATGCATGTTATAATTCATCACAAATGGATCATAAGCAGCAGGTAATGATCCTAAGATCAAGTCAGTGGCCAATTTCTTTGGCACTAGTACCTCAAGCTTCTCAAGAGTATCAAGATACCCTTTCATCTTGAGTACATGGGTACTAACAGAAGTACCCTCAGCCATCTTGTAAGAAATTAAAGCCTTTGTTGTCACGAACCTCTCGTGACGAGCTTGTTCTTGGAACATCTCCTTGAGGTGCACCATGATCGCATAGGCCTCTTGGTCCATAAATTGCTTTTGCAATTCAGGCACCATAGTGGCCAGCATCAGACAGGTCACATCATTGGAGTCGCTCTTCTTGGTCTCAAAAGTTTCCTTTTGAACCGCAGAGGCGTTCCTTCCTAGTTCATCAGGCAAGGGTGCATCCAAAACATACGACTTCTTCTCTTGCTTAAGAACTATTCTTAAGTTTCGAGACCAGTCTATGAAATTGGTGCCATTCAATTTGTCCTTTTTAAGGACCGATCGCAATGAGAAATTATTGTTTGAAGATGCCATTTTCAATCTACAATAAAATTTAGCAAGATTAAATGAGGTCTTATTAATGATCCCACAAACCGAATTAATATCCCTTTAAATAATTCGCGTTAGTGATTTAATGTGGGCCAAGATCCACTTTTCTCAACAACTTATTAGTCAAGCTGAGCTTGTACACCTAACAAGTTAAGTTACTTAGGTAGGAAAACTCCAATCATGTCTCGTACATGACTCTTGGATCAAATGGGCTAACATCTTAGGATGTTATAGCACAACCCATTTATTAGTTGCCTAGGTCCGGGCATCCCTTTCCATGATAAGTCCAACCTACATTCACAACCCATGCCTCACAAAGATAATCGGGCGCATCTAGGACTCTTAGTCTACGTGACCGATGATCGATGCCTTGACATGTTTCGAATTAGGAAGGCAACTTTATGACTTACTATTTTAGGGATTCATTTTATTACGGCTTACATGGCATACGCTTTGTCATCCATACATAGCATGCATATATATATAATTGCATAAAGTAAAGCGTGACAAACATGGGCCCAAAAACCTACAACTAAGATTCTATACTATTACATAAGAATCTTCGAGTTGGGCTTCTCCACTCCGGTGGGCTTCGTCTTGATTTACAAAGTCTTCAAGTATATTCTATTCTAAGAAATAAATGAAACTTTTACAATAAAATATAATGGCTCGCAGGCCATATTTAATTACAAAAACCCAGGCCCATAAATGCACCATGCATATCCATTCATCACACCAAACAAGCAAATAAATATACATAGAATTCATGGATCAAACAAAGTCCAATTTTAATTAGATTTAGCCAAGCCCATTAATGGAAATTGTGTACTTGAAGCTTTAAGAGATGACCCCGTGATGGGCCTGGGCCGAAGCCCAATGGACTAAATCCTCTTATTGAATAAGTTCTCTTAAAAGCCCAAAACACAAACTAGTTAGATTTGTGCTATAAATCAACTCTAGCATAATTTCCAATTTAGCCATTTTTAATTTTATGTCATACAGCCCATAAACATTAAAAATGCATATAATATGTGCTGACATGAATTAAAAATAAAATCATGAAGAACACATATATAGTACACGGCATTCATGCAAAAACAAACAAACAACAAAAACTAGTTGTTTAATGCTTATGTAATGCCATAAAATGCACAAACATTTAAATCAATTTTATGAGTCATTTAATAATCTAAATAATTCCATAAACATTGATTTAATATTCTGTACCATTTTAATCTAAATGTGTTTTTACCATTTTAATCAAAACATAACAAACAATGTTGATTAAACATGTAACAAACACAAACTAGACATAGTTTTAAGTGATTTTAAAATTAATCAATTAAATTGTCATGGACCAGAATTAAAACCAAATTTAAAACATGTCCAGACCTGATATTTAATCTTTAAAAATCACTTACAAACATCCCAAAAACGTTTTTACATTTAATTTTGAAAACTAGTTGTTAAAATAGCAATTTACATGCCAACTAGCACCTAGTTTCATAATTAACATGTACCATCAGGTATAAATAATTAAATCCGACCATTACCAGACCTAATAACATCTTAGGACAGTAAATTTAAATGTCATATTAATTATAATACCTATCTAATCAATTAAAATCGTTTTTACACCAAAACAATGCAAAAAACTCAAAACAGAAAATTTCAGATTTGCATGTTTTCAAAATAACGATTTTTAATTAATTTTTTCATGCATCTAAAGCACTAAAATAAGCATGTCTAGGCTATGATACCACTGATGGAATATGACATGGTATGATAATCATGATAGCACAGCGAAAAAACAAAAATTTTATCATGCATACCATACATATCCAAAACTAGGAACGAAAACATGCAATTTTAGGGTTTTGAAACTTACAATAGATGATGCCTTTTTATTCTTTGATTTTGTGATGTCCAGCAACCAAGATGCCTTTATCCACCTTAGTTCTCGATCACCAATGCCAAGGAATAGCCTTTTGCGCCACTCCCTCTATTCTCACACACACACTTGCACCGACGGCTTAAAATCGAGATTGCTAGCTCTCTTTTTCGGTATTGTGTAATGGTTATAGTTTGAAGCTACAAAACTTGATTTTGTACTTCTTTAGATTGCTATTACTGCTCAATAACACAAGAGAATGAGGAACAATCCTTTCTCCTTGTGAAAAATTGAACAAAAGAATTAAGAGAGAGAGAGTCACTATTCACGAGTTACTATTCATGCCACAAAAAAATTAGGTTTAGGGTTTTATTTCTTTTAATATATATGCTTATCCTTTGGCAAGTCATTAATCTGAATTCAACTATCCTAAGATAATTTATTCAAACTCTATCACTTCCTAAAGATAAGTAATATATTTTGAATTAAACTCCTTTGAATTTAAATTCAAATTTGAAATAAAACATAAGACATTTAAATAAATGAAATCACTTAATTAAATATATAAGTGATTTAATTTAATTTAAATTCCTTTAGGCTTTAATATTCAATTAACTTAATTAACACAAGATAATTAATTAATTGAAATTAAACCTTATGGGCTGAATTTCTCTCTCTCATGTACCAAAGCCCAATAGCAATATTATAACCCATTACATACATTAATTTGACTTTAATTAAAAGCCCAAATTAATGTCCAATACTTAATTTAAATATTTTAAGTCCAATGCTTTGTGTGCGATCCTATAGGTCCATTTAATGTTGGCAATGAATTAATAAATTAATTCAAAGGCTATATATATTCTCTAGCAAGATATTATAGCATTCCAAATTAAATGAAAATGCATATGGCATTTGGTGACCTAATGCAATTTCGCATAGTCCCTTACCCATAAATATCAGAATTAATATAAGGCATGGAACTAGTCATCCTTATATACATTAATTCATTTCTTGATATTCTAGTGACACTGAACTCTCAGATAAATAATGATTACTCATTATTTCATCTCGGTATGGCCATACACTTCTCAGTTCACTGATCAAGTGGCCGGTGATATTTTTCTCTCTTATCGAGAGGGGTAATCCCTTTACTTCTCTCATGCTCTCTAACATGAATCAGTGCATACCCAATCATACCCGTACTTGTCACTCTGTTACGAGCACGTTAGGTGTATGTCAAAGTACACAGTAATTCATAAAGAGTTTCATAGAGATTTCAGGTCTAAGAACTCCGATACAAAACTTGCATATGAGAAACACTTATGACTTGTACCATGTAGTGTTCTCATGAGCGGATCGAATCCAGATACCATGTTCTTTAACATGTATCTATGATCTCTGATTGACACTCTTGTCCTAATGATCCGTAAGACAGAACTCATAAGATCAGAGAGAGCATACTAGTCTTAATTCATTTGTTATTCCCATAACAATGACTGACTAGGGATATTTAGAATGATGTCTCATTTGTTTCAAGGTCTTACAATCCATGTGCCTCACACATGATAACTTAAACCGAAACGACATTCTTGGATAGTTTTATCAATTGATATGCACAAGAATACAAAAGATAAAACTAATGCCTCATTTTATTAATTTCAAGTGTTTCGTTACAATGCATTGGAGCTAGGGCTTACACTAACAGCTTGGTATGCAATTGGGTAATGAACAATCTTTGTTATGATCTTTAAATTGATGCTCAAACTTATGCCCACAACATGCTCGATGAAATGCACCAATGAGTTTTTCTTTCAAAACATTTAACTTTCACTCTTTGGATAGCATGTTTATAATTTGTATTGCTGCAGTACAACCTAGTTCACCTCCTGCAAGATTGGTTCATGACTTTATTCATGCATAATAGGCATTATTTTTGACATATTCTTTGTGCCCAACTATTGAATGCATTTTATGCCTATCATTTTGATCTCCACATATATATGGTGCATTTATGCTATCAAATTTTCATTTCATCCACGTGTGCTTCGGTTCATTCAATGCATGATTCATGTGCTTATACCTTAGTATATTTTGGGTTATGAATTGACACTTACATTATGTTTTTCTTTCTTTTTATTGGCACCTCGAAGGACCAAATATCTTGATCAGCAAGCTCTTCCGGTGTACGCATTTCGTCATATGTGGACAAGGCTAAGATCAATAAATTTGACTACTTCAGTAAGTGTACCTATGTCCAGCCCGCATATTTAAGTCAATTATTCCTCAATGTGCCGGCTGGAAATCTGTGGGATCATGATATAGAACCATTAATCCAAAATATTGGCTGGCAGCAGTTTATTGCAAAGAAATCGAAAGTATATCCAGATATGGCACGGGATTTTCTATATTCTTTTGAATGCTACTTTAAGAGAGATGCGGAGGACGGCACAGTCGGTTTTAAGTTTGGTAAGAAAGGATATTCCTTGACTTTCAGTCAGTTTTCTAAAATTTTAGGATTTGTGCCAAATGCCCAAACTGAATTGGAAGATGCATCCCCTGTGGAGAATTGGGAAAGAATCAAGGATCTTGAATTAGATGAGCCATGGATAGGGGGAAAATACAAGGTACATGCTTTACAGAATCATGCATTAAGAATTATTCATCGATTTTGGCAAAGAGTATGTACAATAATTTGAAGAATGCAAGTACTATTAGTGTGTCTCAAGCAATGGTTCTCTGATGCATGATGGATGGCATAGCAATCAATGGAGCGGGAATTATAGCAGCTCGGATTAAGGAATTGCAGAAAATGCCAGGACATATGGATACTATTTCCATTGGGTGGATAGCTACAGTGATGGCAACTGCAGTTGAACATCCGGGTTATGAAGACTCACTTCCAGGAGATTTACCTTGCATTGATAATAAGATGCTCGAGCGGATGAAAATTTTGATTCTTAGGCCTCGAGCTCATTGGACAACCTAGGAGGAATACCTAAGAGAGAACAATATTCAGATTGAGGAGCAGCAGGAGGAGCCAAATGAGGAGTATATTGTCACGGTTGTACCTTCCTCCATCAATGAACCTACAACACCTGAATGGGAAGGTCCATTTAATCAATTAAGTAGCCTTTTGGATGCTTAACAAATTAGGCTAGATCAAATGCAAGGAAGATTGGACATGCTTCGGGATACGGTGATGGCGGGCAATAGGACTGTTGAGCATTTTATCCACCACTTTTGGCAGCGGTTTCCTCCACCTCGCCTCCACCAGAATAGATCTTCATTTGCTGTGGACAGCAAAATTTTGAGGAAGGGGTAGCCTCCTTTCAGGGAGTTTGTCTTCAACTTTTTCTTTTTCATGAATTGGGTTTTGTTTTGTGTGTTGTGTTTTGTTTTGTTTTATTTTGTTTTTTGTATGTTTTGTTTGTTTTCTTAAGTATGTAAAATGTATTGAAGACTTATGTAGCTCACCTTTTCACTTAGTTTGTATGAGAACTTAGTTTGCCCTAGTTGACTTCAAAACTTTGAACAATTTGAGCTTGGACATGGAATATGCATGTTTTTGAGCCTTTGCTTAGCAAGAGAACATTTATGTTGTTTAATAAATCTTTAGATAGGTTAATCTTCGGCTTGATAAATATTTGTTAGTTTTCAAATTCTTGAAAGCACTTAGACCAATTTTTGACTTAAAGAAAAAATCAATACAATGAAGTAGTGAAGTAAGGAAATTTAGAGCACTAGAACCTTTTTCATCACCCTTCAAAGCATATGATAACTCAAACAACTTAAAAAATGATCTAGGCAATAATTTTTTTGATAAACTTTCTTAAAGACTTTTGTCCTACCTTGATGAAATTATCCTTTGTTAAGCCATTTTGAGCCTAATGAGGTATGCTTAAGGCGTACCTTTAATATTTTCTTGTTACACCTAATGTTTTAACGATATAACCTAAAAAGCTTTTATCTCACCTTATGGAATTGGCCACTTTAGGATGAAATGGATATGTAAGGAGATTAAAAGTTCTGTTGGATTTAGCAAGAAAGTCTTTCCAAGTGAGAAATCTACCTTGTATACCTTGAGGTTATTCAAATTACCTTTTGATGCTAGTTCTTAAAAAAAAGTTTGAAGTTTGAGAAAAGAAAAAAGAAATAAAAAGAGAGCTAGCAAATATGAAAAAATATAAGTGTGGGGTAGTACAAGAAAAAATGAAAAAAATAATGACTTCTTGGTAAAAGGGCATATTATCTCTTAAAAGAAAGTTTGAAAGTGAGGCAAGAATGAGTAAAATATGTTGTTAAAGTTATTGGGGTTTAGTAATCTATTTTATCTTAGAGTGGCTATTCATTTTGATTATCTTTTATCCATTCGTTGTTAACCAATACCTTAACCCCATTACAACCTTTGAAAGACCTAAGTGATTTTAAGCTTGTTTTGAGTTGTTTAGCGGAGATGACCTTCGGGGTTCCGATGCTAAAGGAGAGGCCTATTGTGTTTCTAGAGTTTCAAGCGCGAAATCGGTTGTATACTTATGCATTCATTTATTCTATACTTCATTATCTAGTTGTGTTGATGTTTTGATTTTCAAAATTGCTTAAAATGATTTGGTCTAGCACACACTCAAGGAAACTAACTTATATTATCTTGTTCGAAGTTGATCTATTTGGAGATTATATTAAGTGCTTTTGTTAAAATGTTAAGTTTGGTTTTGAAATTGCATATCTTTGTACAAGTTTGATGGTTTTGAAGGTGGGATTATTCTAATTTGCTTGAGGGCAAGCAAGGTTTAAGTGTGGGGTATTTGATAAGTGTGAATTATATATAGTTTTTGATATGTTTTTAGTTTTGTTATTTAGTTATTTTGGTTTTATTTAGGTTAAATTAGAGTTAATTTGTTAATATTTATGTTTTTGAGGTTAATTTCATGTTTTTGTTTAATTTTCAGGATAAAATTGATATAAAAGGGCTTAAATTGCAAAAAAAGGGCAAAGTTTAGGGTCAAAAGTGTAAATATTAAAAGTTGATGCAAGAAAACGAGTGTTCAGTTCAGAAGTTTTTCATGTGACCACGTGAAATCAGTGAAGAATTCTACCCATGGCCACGTGAAGATTTAAGCTATTTTCACCCGTGGCCACGTGAAAGAGAAATTAAAGGAAGCATTGAAGACACGTAACCACGTGTGAGGAAGAACATGAAGACACATGACCACGTGTAGAAAATGAACATGGAAGGGCGTGGCCACGTGATTTCCACTCCCATTTCATGAAGGATTTTCGAGCTTCCTGCTTTAGCAGAGTTCACTTCCTATTCTATGTCTGGAGTTCAAGAAGGAATCTACTACGATTTTGCCCTATAAATAGCAGTCAAAAACATCAGAGAAAAGAGATCAATTGGAGAGATCAACTTTAGAATTAAGCATTATTCTCTTTAAAGTTTGTTTTTACGTTACTTAGTTTTTACTGTTTTTCTTCAACCTTTGTTTTAATTTTAAGAATGCCTTGTGAGTAGTTTTCTTTAACTTTTGCTAAAGAATACTTGAATCCTTAACTTGTATTGTTATGACTTGAGTTTGATCTTCAATTCAATACAAGTTGATTATTTCTTAGTTCTTAAACATAGTCTTGTCTTTACTCAAATTTAAGTTGATTTTTAACTTGATTAAGCATTGGTTAATTAATTGATTTGAGTTCATTAATGACTTGCATGTTCTTAGGTTAATTTATTTGGATTAATGCATGATTATAATCTGAATAAGCTATAATTGTGTGTTGATTTAAGTAAGTTAAGATTGAGAAAAGTATAAATAAGAATAGGTGGAAGTTAAATCTCTTGAGAAAGGCTTTAATAGACATCTAAGAGAATTAATTCAGTTCTTTATGCTAAGTGTTAAATTTATCTGAATAAGAAAATTTTGATACTTGGAATGATAATCTTGAATAAAGTTATCTGGATTTATTAAACTGAATTCTCCATAATCATTTGTATGGTTTCTTTTGTTTAATTCATAGCAATATTTGTTAAGGTGGATAGTCTTTTAGTGAAAGTTGTTTTTAATATTGATTTTTAACTCATTCAATTAACTTGCTCTTTATTTATTTTAACTCTTTATTTGTTTTAGTTTTAAAACTTCAATCATCACAACTTTGGGATTTCTTTTCTTTCTTTTACATATAAAAATTGATTTTGAAATTGAAATAGCACATACAAGCACAAGTTTCTCTTGAATTCGATATTTTGGGTCATAATCTTATTTTCCTATATTACCAGCCGATCTAGTACATTTGCTAGAATTCGGTCACATGGCAGTGCGTATGTAGGTTGGATTTAACAGAATTGCCCTGTGTACATATAGTATCTGCCATTATTCACAACAATAAAAATCTTGAGGACTATGTTCACCAATACTACCACATTGAAACCTATATAAAGGTTTATGATTTTTTTATTAACCCAACCAATCCAATGGAGTTTTGGCCAAAAGTTGAGGATGGCGGTGAAATCATTCCTCCTCCTGCTATTAAGAGAAAAAGAGGGAGGAAAGTAAGGAATAAGAGAAAGGAACCTGAAAAACTTGAGCAACAAAGACAGAATGGAGGTTTAAATGGTAGGCAAAGGGTTTCAAAGAAGGGCAATGTAAATATGACTTGTTCAATATGCGAAACAAGTGGACATAATTCAAAAGGACATTCAAAGTGCATTGTAAAACAGCATGATATGAACAAAAAGATGCACACTAACCAGGAAATACTAAATCAAGACGAGCAAGTAAGTAGAACCGATTTAAGATTTTTTTTCCATTTATAAATTATTTTTTGGTTTGTTCATTAAATCTCTAATATGAATTGTAATCTATAGGAAAGTAATGAAGTATATAATGAAATATTTGGAGATTCTGTCACAACAGCTGCTGGCTAGGTTATGTTGCAATTTGTTTATGTTAATTTTGTTCTGTTAGTAATTGTTCACTTGCCACGATAATTCTTAAATATTTAGCTTTAGTCTCTTTTTTAAACAGCTGTTATATTTTTTATGTTATAGGATAACCAACCAACCTAGGAAAATATTGTCATCAATGAATCTCTAGTGCAATCCTAAGTCATCAAAATTGAAAACCAACCTACTCAAAGGACGAGGAGAGCAAATCAAGTGGAAGGAGCTTCTGCAAAAAGGAAGGGGAGAGCAGATCAAGTAAAATGAGCTTCTACAGTCCCCAAAGTTACCAGAAAAGAGAGACAAATCAAGTCAAGATATTTGAAGGATTATGTAGTAAAAACTTTGAAGAAGGCATCAAGACGAAGGGATACTACTAAATGAAGTCTTCTTGCATTTTGTAAATTCTTGGTGATAAGGGTGTTGAATTCTGTATTTATTTTTTGTCACTTGTCATTGCAGCATTTTAGGGGTTAAATACCCTTCTTTTTTTTGATGCTGTAAATCCTGCTTAGGGTATTTAATGTTGTAGTTTGAACAGGTTGGATTGTATGTGCCTTTTGGTACATTGGTCCATTTTTTAGGTACTGTAAATGTTGGATTGTATGTGCCTTTTGGTACATTAGTGCCTTTTGTGGGTGTTGTACATGTTACATTCTATATGCCTTTGTGCATATTTTAACAGGTGATTTACCATGTATAAAATTAAGAAAATTAATGTGTTATTGGTGGATTATTTTGTTACAAAATCTGCATTTTTTCCTTTGGTTTAACAGGTTCATAATTATCCAAATTACAATTTTTGGATATCAAAATTTACATGATAATAAAATGATATGGAAGACTTGGTTAAGAATAGGAAAATTTTTTTTACAGTGTTCAAAGACCCACATGTCAACTTCCTATTGGTCAATGACGTGACATGCTGAGGTAGAGCTCTCTGGTGACGTGGTGATGACATGGCTACTGATGTATCAATTATGACACATCAGCTGATGATGTGTCACTTTATCCAGATCCACATGTGCAAAGTGGTGATGTGGCACACCATATCATCATTTCGGTAAGAGTCATCATCGAAATCTGGTGAAGATGATTTTTTTGCAAAAGTATAATAAGGTCAGGGACATTTAAGTCATGAAAAATAATTCGGTTACTTTTTGATAATTTGACAAAAGTTGGGTTATCGTTAGTGAAATTCACCCTAAATATGAAACATTAATAAATAAATATTATGATTGATTCAACTCAAATTATAACGGTTTTCACAAAAGGAGAAAAAGTAGTACTTTAAACAAGTGATGCAATTTTTTAAGATGAGAGTGTAAAAAATGTTCACAAATAAAAAAATAATAATATAATGATGCAAACAATTGAGTAAAATTGCAAGGAAAATTGATTAAAGAAAAAGCATCTTATACAATTATTTTCAATCATTGTGGAAAAATCCAAGTCGTTTTAGTATCATAAACAGTCCAACTGCTATCCTTGTACCGTGTACGAAGGTAAAAGAAAAAAGAAGAAAATAAGTTTAGCATAATGAAATTTGATCGAAAATACAAGCATTTTCACAGTACTCCTATATATATATATATATATATATATATATATATATATATATATATATATATATATATATAATCATGAATCCTTCTTAAAATTTTAAAACTAAAATTTACAAAATGGCTTCTTTATTCAAGTTTCTGAGTTTCCTTTTTGTACATTTTTATATTCAAACCATTGCTTCTCATTTTTATTCAACAATACTATGTCATTTTGATTAGAGTCAACCCTTACTTGATTTCAAAAACTCCTTCAATAGAACTTTAAATTTTGATTTTTTCGATTCAAAGATAGAGATGTGAAAGAGGAAATGGATTGTTGTTCATGGGAGGGTGTCACTTGTAACATTGAAAAAGGTTATGTTATTGGCCTTAACCTTTCAGATAGTATGTTTTATGGCTCCATCCATTCTGATAATTTTCTTCTCTCTTTCTCATCTTTAAATGCTTGATCTCTCTTACAATGACTTTAATGGCTTTCAAATATCATCTCGGTTTGGCTATTTCTTTAACTTAATGCATTTGAACTTAAATTCTTCCAAAATTTCCAAACAAATTTCTTTAAAAATCTCCTTATCCAATTTAATTTCACTTGATCTTTTTGCTAATGATCCGATACTAGATATCACTGCTTTTGTTAAAATTATTCATAATCTGTCCAATTTGAGAGAATTGGAGTGAAGCTCAGTAAAATTGTCAAAGGTGGAATCTAGCTCCTTCCTAAACTAGCATTCTACTTTACCATATCTCAGTCTTGATGGTTTTGGATTGGTAGGGAAATTCCCAAATATCTTTCATCTATCCAAATTAAATGTACTTAAAATATCCTTTAATGATAGGTTGAGTATAGATGGAATTGCATTCAACAAACTTGTTCAAAACTTGTCCAACTTTAGAGAAGTTCACTTGCAAAATGTAAATATGTCATTTGTTGAACCTGTTTATTTGTTGAATCTATCTTTTTCTTTGTCATATCTTTCTCTCATCAATTATGGATTGAGAGGAGAATTCACAGGTAGTTTCATTCAACGACAATACATGCAATTCCTTAGTTGGCAATGAAGACCTAAATGGAATTATTTCAAGTTCTAATTGGACTTCTTCCCTCCGCTCCCTATATCTTTCTTCCAACAAAATTTTTATATGCTTATAACCTGATATTCTCAACAATCTTATGTCTTTGGAAGAACTGGGAGTCTCATATATTGTTGGTTTAAATATGGAATTATTTGGTAATTTAATGTAACTCACTGCATTGGACCTCTCACACAACAATATGAGTTATGAGATCCCCTCCTCTTTTCAAAATATCAAACAACTCTTTCTTTAGACCTTACATATAACAATCTTAGTGGTTATATTCCTAATTATTTCACAAACTTTACCCAACTTTATGAATTAGATTTATCAAACAATCGATTCACAGGATCTATCCCTTCTGTACTCCCTCTAAATTTATCAGATCTTTCTTTATTATATAAATTGCTCAATGCAAAAATACCATACTCCTTATTTACTCTACCCTATTTGGGGTTCTTATCCCTAAGAAAAATCAACTTTATAGCCTAATTCCAAGCTTCAAAAGCAATTTATTAGGTGGAGTTGATTTGAAAAATAAAAGGTTGCACGAATCAATCCCATATTTAGGGATGATCACCGGCGGGGACTCACCCCGTTCAGGGCGGGAAATCCCTGAAATTTTTCCTCGCGGGGACGGAACGGGAGAAAAAAATCTCCATCCTAGAATTGAGGGCGGGGAATGGGGTATCAGCCCCGCAAAAAAAAATATATATATATATATATATATTATTTTAAAATATAACTTAATTTTATAATTATTAAGTTTTAAATTATACTTAATTTTAAATTTTATAAATGGTTAAAATATATATTAATTTAAATTATTATTGATTTAAAATTTTTTATTTATTAAATATTATATTTTAATTTTAATTATTTATAAAATATTATATTTTAAAATTAAAAAAAATTGGGGGACGGGAATCCCTGCGGGAGATGGGGAACTTCGAGGGGCGGGGATGGGAGAAATTCCCTCCCCGATATTGGTGGCGGGGGCAGGAAATGCCCGCCACTGATGGGAGAGTGAGTGGGGGTGAATTTCCCGGCCCCGCCCCACCCCGTGATCACCCCTACCCATATTCTATTTCCCAAAGTAATTTCTTCAGGTACATTAATTTGAAAATAATATGTTGGATGGAACGATTTCAGATTTAATTTATTCATTTGGAAAATAACATGTTGCGATCCCACATTCAATTTTCCAAAGTAATTCCTTGAGATATATTAATTTGGAAAATAACATGTTGGATGGCACAATTCCATATTCAATTTTTAACCTCAAGAGGTTATAGGTTCTCATTTTTTCATCCAATACCAATATAATAGGGGAAGTTTCTTCTTCTCTTTGCAAGCTGCAATTTTTGTACATTCTCGACTTGTTAACCAATAGTTTGAATGGCTTCATTCTTCTTCTTTGGGAAGTTTCAGTAGTAATTTGGGTATGAATAATTTTCAAGAAATTATTTCTAATACATTTTCAGAAATTTGTAGACTGAGATATTTGAACTTCAAAGACAATCACCTAGAAGGACGAAAACTGCAATCTATTGCCAATTGCACATATTTGGAGCTTGTGGATTTCAGCAGTAATAATATAAATGATACATTTCCTTATTTTTTAGGAATTCTTTCACAGTTACATGTTCTTGTTATGCACTCCAATAGATTTCATGTATTGATAAATAGTTTTAATCTCAATTAATCCTTCCCTAAACTGTGAATTTTTTATATCTCCAATAATAGCTTTAATGGACCACTGCCAGCAAAGTACTTTGAGCATTTTGAAGCAATAAAAAAATTTGATTATGAATGAGCTATATGGGGTTACCAAATTCTACTTTTGATTATTCTGTACGTCTGACAATGAAACAATTAGAGATTAAGTTGGTAAAAATCCAAAGCGCTCTCTCGACAATTGATCGATCTTCAAACAATTTCACAAGAAAAATACCAGAATCGATTGGAAAACTTAAGTCCCTTATATTACTAAATCTTTTTCATAATTGTCTTACAAATGATATTTCCACAACATTGGCCAATTTAATGACTTTCGAATCACTAGATGTTTCATCAAAGAAGCAAAGCGGAAGGATTCCCTTTAATTTGGTAGATTTGACATTTGTTTAAGTTTTCAGCGTTGCACACAACAAACTTAAAGGACTCATACCTCAAGGTAAGCAGTTCAACAACAGTTCGTATAAAGGAAACTTAGGGTTATGTGGATTTCCCTTGGTGAATTGCAAAAATGGAGAAACACAACATCCAACTCCATCAAAGCATGATGATTTAGAGTCTGAAAATGGATTTGGATGAATAGCTGCGGCGATAGGGTATGGCTGTGGATTTATATATGGTCTTATAATGGGATATCTTGTGTTTAAAACAAGGAACCCCGCATGGTTCTTGAGGATGATTGGAGAAGGAATTCGAAAGCCAAAAAGGTTCAAAAAGAATAAATGCAAATCTTATGGAAGAAGAAACTAGTATGTTCAAAATTCATTTTTGAGGTAATTTTTTCATATATTTCTCTTCTTTCTTCTTCTTCTTAGACAAGTTTTAGGATTAATAAATTTAATTTTAGATGTATCCAATAATACGACAATTTATTATTAGATTGGTGCAGTCATAAACTTTTATATATATGTCTTCCAAGTATTTTTCACTTTTCTTATATGTTTCCAAGATTTAAAATATTTTTTTGAATTCTAGCCTACAAATTGTTTACATTATGCAATTTTTCCCTTGAGGTGTCTAATTTGTGAACTTGCAATAACTTAATAGGTGCAAATGGTCAAAATGAGGATGGTTGCAAATGTTGCATCATAGATTCTGTTATCATTAAATAGGAGGCAGCTGGTAGCATCGTTGAAAAAAGAATAACTCAGTAGCTGATTTGGCAAGTGGTAGCTGAATTGGTAGCTGACTTGGATGGTAGTAGAGCTAGAATAGTTAGTTGGTAATTAGTGCTTAGTTAACAAAATTTTTCTTTTGTATTTTTACTAGTTGTTGTATTAAATCAATCGAGAGAATCTGTATTAGCTGAATATAGTTTGAATTAGCGGTGAGTATGGATCGGTTAAATAATTTATGAGCAAAAAAAAATTAACCAGTCAATTAATATCATTTTTTAAAAATTACTAACTATTAATCAGCCTATTACATTTGGTTAACCAGTTCATCGATTTTGATTTTTCGATTTGGTTAACCAATATTTTTCAATTAACCATTAAAATTTATAACATAAAATTATATAATAGAATTAGACAAATTTCAATTCAATTTTAAATGTGCAAAAATTACGAAACAAACATAATTTACTAGCCAAAATTCATATTTTATAAATTAATAGCTAATATTATAAAATAGATTTGATATTTATTGAAAATTCATATGTTTGATTACAAGTCAAATAAAATTTTGGATACTATTAAATGTTATAACATAAACTCTAAAATATAAGAAAATATAATTAAATGCTATTAAGTAAAATATGAACACTAATATATGATAAAAAAATAATATATATAAAAGTTAATTGGATACTATATATAAATATCATTATATAATATTAAAGAGAATGGCATAATATAAATTTAGTTTAAAGTATTATATAAATTTTATAGGAAAATATAAAAAATTAAGGTATATATATACCAGTTAACCGTAGACTAACGATAAATAAATAAATAAATACAATATTAATCATTGATTAATTGTTATCTTATCATACATCTCTTCGATTTACTAATTTTTCAACTGAAGTTTAATATGAAATATGTAAAGATGGGATGGGTGTTTATTTATATGAAGACTTTGCTTTTGTTTGATATTGCAGTGTTTATTGTTAGCCGTGTTTAGGCATTACTTATATATATATATATTTCAACTTTCATGTCTATATATAAATGAGGAAATCTTAATTCCTTCAACCAGTTACACCAACTAACACTATAGAATTTAGGGGAGAGCCACGGTCGGTTCGGTTCAATAACCGAACCAAAATAACCAAAAACTGAAATTTCATTATTTTTATCAACCGAACTAAAATTTTAGAATAACCGAATTTAAACCGAATCAAAATTTTTGGTTGATTTGGTTCGGTTAACCGAAAAATCTAAATTCATTTTTTTAAAAAATAAAAATTATTATGTCTAAAAATTATAAAAAAGTTATAAATCATAATATATTAAAGTAAAAATATCTAAATTGTACAAATAAAAGTTCAAATTAAAGAAATAATCCCAAAATATATAATAAATAATACAACAAAACCGTTAAATAAATTTTTTTATTTAATCGATTTTCAATTTAATCATCAAAATTTTAAATTATCACCTAAAAATAAATATTAATAATTGATAAATGTACTCATATTATTTACAACTAAAAATAAAATAATTTACATGTATAAAATAATTATTCAATAACAAAATAAAAAAGAATTATATAATTATATAAATTTTGGTTCGATTTATATGTAGTTTTTTTCTTCAAAAACCGAACCAAATCGAAAAATAAAAATTTCTTAAATTAAAAACCGAAAACCAAAAAACCGAATCAAATTAAAAAATCGATCGATTCGGTTCGATTTTTCGATTTGGTTCAGTTTTTGCTCACCCTAATAGAATTTATTGCAAAATTTTATTTTTGTAATTTATAATCGAACATATAGATTAATTGTTACCATTTTGTGCAACTTATATGTTTGGGAATAAAAAAAATAGAGGCGCTATCCGATTTTTCTTTTGATAATATATATAGTCAACTTGCTCCGCAACGAAATTTGACTTTTCAAACTCTTTAATGCCAGATTTATAAATTGCCAGTAGTTTTTCAATTTTATCTAAAAAAACAAATTTTTTATTTTTATTTTTTCAAAATTATTGCTTACAATTAGACATAAATTTAAGTTATTTGTATTTTTATTCTTTTTTGAAAGTATAGTCGTATTATATTTTACATTGTTTTTATTGCTGTCAATAGTTTTTATTAACCTAAACCTATTAAAATTCAATCATTTTCTATGATTTTATGAACCAAGCAACCAATAATTGCAAAGTTGATTAATAAACTCATCAATCCAATTAAAGCGGTCATAATTTTTAAAAACCAGCAAAAAGGAAGAGGATGAAACAATCAAATAAAATTTTTTTCAAAGATATCCCAATCCCACATATCCCACGTATCATTCTCCAATCCGAGGCGGATCTTCTATACGCCGCTGGTTGCACTGCCAAAAGACATTTACAAGTTGAAGGTTTTGTATTTTTCAGTCTATTTTTGTCTTTAATTTCACTATATTTCGGTTGGTATAATTCTGTATACGTGAGGTGCAGAATTGCAAATAAGTAATTTCAATATTAAAATTAAGTATATCATATGGTATCCTTTTGTATACCTAGTTAGAAATTGCAATAATGCAGTCTGGTATACCAATGTGTATAAATAGAGGAAATTAATTTATTATATCTATTGGTATACCAAATGGAGGATAGGAATTTTCAATCTTATAATTTGTTACACTTATCGGTACACCAAGTGCATTCATATTTAGACGTTAGTATACTATTGGATATAACTTGGTACACATATATATACACGTAATTAAATGCTATAAAATTATTAAATGTCAACTGGCGTACAAAAAAGAAATATTTGTAATGTGATTCATCAAAAAAGAAAAAATATTTGAAAAATAAATAATCATTTTACAAAAAGAATTGAAAAGACAAAAAGTTGACTTTAAATATGAGACTTTTAAAAAAGTGGGTTAATGGCAAGTTGAATGAAAATATAACTCTTATTAACTTTTTAAAAATAAAAATTTAAAAAAATGGTATTAAGTTTGGATAATATTTTTAAAAACACATTTACTTTTCTATAGTATTTTTGTGAAATCTTAAAAAACAAATGGGTCGAGCCATGATCTCTCCAAACCATTTACGATCTTTATTCATTTATGGCTCGACCTGTTTATGACTCATCAAATATTGATTGGATCCGACCTATTTGTCTAGTCTACTTGTGGCAAATTTAATTTACTTATAGCGAGTCTACTTAGGTGTATGCTACATTGTGTACGTACTTATGGTGCGCATGCACACTACTCTTTTTTTATATAGAGCGAGAGAGAATTTAAGCACCAAATCATGCCTCTATTAAATATCTAGACGACCCATATATCACAGATCACCTCAATCATATTCAAATATTACTCACAGAAAATAAAAACACTACGTAACATATCACAAATGTAGTTCACTTGTAGTAATCAAATTTCTATTAAAATAACATATTAGTAACAATAAAAAAATTTTATAATGCAAAAATAGGTAATTTAAAAAAAATTAACTACTCATTATGATCACAATAAATCATAAAAACTATAAAAAATCTGAGTTAACATTCCAGATCACCATGACTTAGTGTAAAAACTCACATATAAGCAAATACATCATTAAGCATGTAGGATATGTGCCAGGTGTTAGTCTAATGTATCATTTCAATCCCATGATCACGACACATATCAATCTAAGGTGCATGGCACATATCTTACATTACTTGGTGATGTGTTTGCTTATGTGTTTATTCCTGCGATGAATTGAAGTGCTAGTTTGGAGAGTTTTAATGGTTGATTTCCGTCACAATAACTTTTAAAAATAAATTTTTAGAGTTGAGTTATTGTTGTATTACAAAATTTCTTA
The DNA here is from genome assembly GCA_037975025.1 of Excoecaria agallocha. Classification (NCBI taxonomy): domain Eukaryota; kingdom Viridiplantae; phylum Streptophyta; class Magnoliopsida; order Malpighiales; family Euphorbiaceae; genus Excoecaria; species Excoecaria agallocha. Next base: position 18,551,270 of record CM075809.1, read on the forward strand.
TTATATTACCATTCCATTACTTTAACTTAAATTTGGTCATTGTGAATGAGATTAACCCGGATTGGAGGCTATCTGTATGATATTTGAGATTGTAACAATGAAGAATTTCATGATATTTTAGGGAATGGTAAAGAAACACGGAAAATATTTTATTTGAGGGAGAAAATTCCTAAGAAAATTGGATCAAAATGAAATTTATATATTAAAATTTTCAAAGAATTTTAACACACATTTCTAAAATCAACTAAAATAACAATAAGGAGAAAAAATATAGATTTTAGATTATAATCTTAGAGTTTCTCAAGAGTTAATTACTTGACCTAAAACGAACTTGTTGAGGGCATGAATGAATTGTTATTGCATTGCTCAATAATTTTTTTTAGGTATACAATTTAAGAATTATATAGAAAAATTGACCACTCTAATTTAGCACTGGCTACTAAACTTTTTTTGATAACAAGCCAAACGCAAATCTTATATAAACTGTAAAAGAGTTACATCCTGCATGGCTAACTCAGAAATACAAGGAGGAAAATCCTTGTCCCAAAAGACACTACTAGGGGGAGGAGGGCAACATTTTGCTAAGGAATGTGCTACTCTATTCCCGTTTCAATGAGTAAAACGCCAGATACAAGAAGCGAACATTGTGCTCAACTAAAGACAAGCATCTAAAATACTCCCTAGACCATTTCTAAGAACAGTTTTATTTATTAAGCAATCTATGACATATTTGTTGTCTGATTCCACTTCTAGATGACGAAGCCCCTTATCTTTGGCGACAGTAAGCCCAAGTTGGATTGCCAGTGCCTCAGATATCAATGGACTCCAAGAACCGATCAAAGAACTTTGGCAGCAAAATAAGATCTGTCCACTATGGTTTCTGAAAACAGCTCCCAAGCCCACTTTCTCGTTACCAAGGATTCCTGCATCAGTGTTAATTTTTACCACGTTGAAAGGGGGAGGCTGCCAACTATAGTCTGACGAGGACCTTTCCTGAGAAGAAGCGCTTCTGGGTAGTGCAACTGATTTGAAGACCTCCAAAGAGTTCTTTGTGGCCCAATGAATTTGAGCACAACTTGAGATCCTTCCTTTATGAATCTGTTTATTCCTTGATATCCATAGCTGGTAACAGTGGAAGGAGAAGAGGAGTGTGTTCTCGGCATCTAGTTGGTTTGACAGGTCAGAGAACCACCATTTGAAGGAGGACGCTGGAGAGTTTAAGATATGGGCTAAACCTGCCTTTTGCCAAACTTTTTTTGCCAATTAACAGTCCCGAAAAAGATGTAAGACCGATTCTTCACTGTTACAATGCTGACAAGATGGAGATATAAAAGGAATTCTCTGATGGAGCTTTATCTTTACTGGTAGTGAGTTCAATGACACCCTCCAAAAAAAGTTGACTATCTTTGGGGGTAATTTAAGATTCCATAGCCGTTTCCAGAATTTAGATGTCCATCCTTCAGATGAGGAGCTGTTGCTTTTTTCTTCCTTCAGAGCTAGGGCACACCGATAACCACTCTTCACCACATAATTACCTGTATGATGATAAAAACAGGTGAGTCTGTCTCCCTTGCTGCTCTGGACAATTGGAATTGATTTTATTCTATCAACATCCACTGGTAGCAATAACTTATTGATAAGATCCCACCTCCATGCCCCTCTTTGATGATCTATTAAAGAGCCTACTAATAGATCCTTATGCTGTTCGTTGCAGGGTGTAATGATTCGAAAACTGGACGGTTGAGGGATCCATCTGTCTTTCCATACCTTAATTTCCATCCCATCTCCCACTTGCCAAACACTACCTACTTCTAGCAGTGCTCGCCCCGCCACTAGGCTTCTCCAAGTATAGCTCGATTTTGATCCAATCGGAGCCTCAAGGAAGCTTGTTTCAGGGAAATACCTAGCCTTTAGAATCCGAGAGATAAGAGAGTTTGGATTAATCAACACTCTCCATCCTTGTTTTGCCAGTAGGGCTCTGTTAAAACATTCCATGTCCCTAAAACCCAATCCTCCTTCTGATTTTGGATTGCATAACTGATTCCAACTACATAAATGCATTCGTCTATAGTCATCATTCTTCCTCCACCAGAATCTCCTAATCATCATTTGAAGATCCTGACATAAACCCACCGGTAGTAGAAAACACTGCATGATGTACGTGGGAATAGCTTGTGCAACCGCTTTTATTAGAGTTTCCTTCCCTGCCCAAGAAAGGAATTTTTCTTTCCACCCCTTGAGACGTTGCCAGAGTCTATCTTTCAAATGACTAAAAGTTATCTTCTTTGACCGCCCTACCACTGTCGGCAATCCCAAATAAAGCTCATGATGGTCCACCCTCCCTACTCCCAGATGATGAGTGATAGAATCTCTCAGAACCGTCTTAACACTGGCACTGAAGGAAACTTCTGACTTGCTAAGATTAATTCTTTGACCGGATAATGATTCATACCGCTGTAGGACTAACAATATGGCAGATGCTTCTGACATTGAGGCACTGGCTACTAAACTAAATACTTGTAGGTTGTGTAGCAAATTTAATTAAGCTAAATTTGTGTCATCACATAATCGAATCACATGGAAATGGGAGATGGGGAAAGAACAGACATAAATATGGATGTGGATAGAAAATCGTAAAGAGAAATTATAGAATTATGTTTGATAACAGCAGGCATGTCTTGTAAAAGTACTTTCAAGTACTAGGGTTCTTCAATGTTACATTTCACTTATATTGATTTTCATGCTTTTATTTCCTTTCAATATATGGGACCTCACTCCAATCTAGTTTATTTCCAACATTTTAATTATCAATTAATATTAAATCAAAATTTTTACTGAATTTAAAAAAATCGAAACTGACAGCCCTAATAAAACATTATTATTATTATTATTATTATTATTATTATTATTATTATTATTATTATTATTATTATTATTATTATTATTATTATTATTATTGTCGTCGTCGTCATCGTCATCGTCACTGAAGAAATATATGTGTGAGCAGAGATTACATGCGCGGCCGTGCATGAATTGTGCATATAGGGATGCTTGGCCGTGTATAGGCATTACTCTTCCTATGCGCGGCTGTGTATATTTCTTTTTATCTTTTACGCGGCTGTGCATTTTTCTAGAGTAGTTGGTTGTTAGTTTTTAGTTTTATTTTTTCTTTTTCTTTTTTGTTAGTCTATAAATAGATGAATGTATCTGGCATTATTTATGAGAAGTATTCATTCTCTTCTTCTTCCGTTTTTCTCTGTTTTGTGCTCAAGTTACAGAGCATACTGTTTGCTATTTTTCTTCATGGTATCAGAGTTGAGATCTTGATAATTTTAGCTTTTTTTTTGGATTAGACCTTGCAATGGCTGAAGATCAAAGAAGAAAAGATTCATTCCAATTGCATCCTTCAGATAATCCTGGAATGCAATTGGTTTTGAGTCATTTGACCGAAAACAATTATTTGATTTGGAGTAGATCTGTTATGTTTTCACTCAAGGCGAAGAACAAGTTAGGTTTTGTAACTAGAGATTTTACGAAGCCAGAAGAAAATTCTGCAGATTATGAAGAATGGAGCAAAGCTGATTAAATGGTAATAGCTTGGATTCTAAACTTTATTGCGAAGGAGATAGTTGATTCCTTTATGTATATTACAACATCTAAGGATCTTTGGGATGAATTACGCGAAATGTATGGGGGATGTAATAGACCACAGAAGTATCAAATCAAAAGAGAACTAGCTTCGATAGATCAAGGCAATGACTCTCTTGTGATTTATTTTAATAGAATCAAAAGGCTATGGGAAGAACTTAATTGTTTTGAACCTATACCTCAGTGCACTTATGATTGTAAATGTGGTGCTATGAAGTCAATAGCCGGAGGAGATTAATACTTGTAATAGAATAATGCAGTTTCTGATGGGACTGAATGATACATATGATCATATTAAGAACCAGATTCTTGTTATGGATCCAATACCTAATATGAACAAAGTATATGCTATGGTGAGTAGAGTCAAAAAGCAGAGATTAATACATGCTGGATATGGTGAAAATATTGAAGGTAGTGCTATGTTTGCAAAAAAATTTTCTCCATCTAAGAGTACAGAAGGATCAAATAGCGTTGGGAGAAAGAATGATTTTTTTTTAAGAAATCTGATAAGGCAGATAGGTTCTGTACTTATTATAATGCTAGTGGACACTTGGTGGAAATGTGTTTCAAGAAGAATGGGTATCCTGAGTGGTTTAAAGAGTTAAAACAGAAACAGAAGAAAGGTAATCAATCAAGTTATGCGAATATGATTGGTTCACCTTTGGATGAGCAGAATGAGGTAGTGCCGAATAATTTTGAAGCACAATCATTATCTGAGATTGTCAAACAAGAATTAATGAAGCTGATGAAGAACAACAATCTAGCTGAAGAAGAGCATCATGCAAATATAGTTACTCATTTCTCAGATTTGACAAATTTCGCTAGTATGCTCCTTTAACATGCTTGTACTTTAATTGATTATATGAATGCTGGTGCTTGGATTATAGATTAAGGTGCTTCATCACATATGTGTGCAGACTTGAAACTTTTTAGCCATATTAAAACCTTAAATCCATCTTGCAAAGTTCACTTACCTGATTCATCAATAAAGAATGTAACTATTCTTGGTGAAGTTAAACTACATGAGCAACTCAATATCCAAAATGTGTTGTACACTCCAACGTTCAAATACAATTTGTTGATGGTGAATAGTTTATCTAAATGTGCAAATGTTACGTGCTCATTTTATCCTACTCATTACAAGTTGCAGGACCTGTTGAGTAATAAAGTGATTGCCATTGGAAAGGTGGTTAGAAGTTTATATGTCTTGGATAATAATTCATTTGATCCAAAGGTCATTACAGCAATCTGTAATAAAGGCATTGTGCCCTTTTCCATTTGTAATAATGTCTCTGTAAATACAAAAGGAAAACATAGTGATTACTCTTTGTGGCATAAGAGACTAGGTCATCCTTTCCAAAATGTAATGAATCATGTACCTATTCTTTTCAATGAAACTATTTTTTGTGAAGTATGTCCTATTGCTAAACAAATCGGACTCACTTTTCCAACCAGCTGAACTACCACTTGTCAACCTTTTGAATTAATTCATGTAGATATATGGGGACCATATAGTATCACTGTTATTACCAGTGCCAAATATATGTTAACTTTGGTAGATGATTTTACTAGATGCACATGGACTTATCTTATGAACCATAAATCCAAAGCCAAACTAATTCTTCGAAACTTCATCCTTCTCACCCGAAATTAGTTTAACAGTAGTATTAAGAAGATTAGAAGTGATAATGAATTTGAGTTTTTAAGTGTAGAGTGCCAAAAAGTTATTTGTTGAAAATGGGATTATACATCAAAGAAGTTGTGTTTATACTCCTCAGCAAAATGGAGTCGTTGAGAGGAAACATAGGCATCTACTACAATAAGCTCGTGCTCTACTTTTCCAGTCTGGTTTACTAAAAAATTTTTTGGGGGAGGCTTTGTTAACAGCTACATACCTCATAAACCGCTTATCTTCATCAGTGTTATCTTGGAAAACTCCATATGAAATGCTTTTTCATAAACTTTCAACCTATAACCATCTAAGAACCTTTGGATCTTTGTGTTTTACTACTATATTTTTTTCTCATAAATTGAAATTTGATACTAGAGCACACAATTGTATTTTTATTATATATGCCATGAATCAGAAGGCTTATAAATTGTATCATATGGCTAGCAAAACCATCATAACTTCGAGGGATGTGATTTTTCATGAATCCATTATGCCATATAAGAATCATGTTATACCAGTTAACCATACACTTGTACCTTTGCCCATATCTGAATATGAAGTACCCCCAGTTATGATCAATAACACTCCTGCTCCTATGATTACTGCCCTTGTTCCTCAACAACCAGAATCTGATCTTGAAGCAGGGAGTCTTCTCGTTACTGATCAAGAAGATGTGGTTTTTCCTCGATGGACCCAAAGACATAAAAAAAACCTGTTTGGATGACTGATTATTTCCTTAATTCTACCTATATTTCTCCACACATTCCACCTACTTTTTCTTTCATTAAACCTTCATGTTTCAATCCTGCATACGTGTTTTTTAGCTAATGTTTCTAATATTCAAGAACCGGTGTTCTATAATCAAGAAAAGACAGATGTTGCTTGGATGCAGGCTATGCAGGAGGAGAATCAAACTTTAGAGGATAATCATATGTGGGAGATTGTTGATTTACCTCAAAGAGTGAAGCCCATTGGCAGTAGATGGGTATACAAAGTCAAATTACATGATGATGGCACTATTGATCGATATAAGGTCAGGTTAGTCACAAAAGGTTATAATCAAGTTGAAGGTATGGATTATGTTGATAGTTTTTCTCCAGTAGCAAAAAATTGTGACTGTACAGATTCTTCTGGTTCTTGTTGCTTCCAAAGGTTGGTTTTTACATCAACTTGATGTTAATAATGCTTTTTTACATAGGTATCTTAATGAGGATGTCTACATGCAACCACCAGAAGGTTATACTAAATCTCTTGCTGGACAAGTTTGCAAGTTGAAACGGTCTTTGAATGGTTTGAAACAGGCTTCACGACAATGGAATATTGAGCTTACTGCTAAGTTACAACAGTTTGGTTTTCTTTAAAGTGCTCACGATCATTGTTTATCTGTTAAGAATGTTGATTCTGTTTTTGTGGCCTTATTATTTTATATGGATGATATCCTACTCACTAGTAATTTAGAGCCAGCGTGTAATGGCCTAAACACTGGGTCAGCTATGAACAGTACTTTTCGATGGTGAATAGTACTTTTTGGGCTTGAAAGGATACCCAAAAGTCAAAAATATTTTATTGGACCATCGAAAATTACTGGTCATGAGGATCTCGGGGTTGAAATTTGAAGTGAAATTGAGGTCGAATGGGCCATTAAAGGTCAAAAATACAAAAAAAGCAGCGAGTCAATTTCTCTGGTAGTGAAGGTGACTTGATTTTGTATAAATTATTAAAAATAGTAAACGAACTCTGAAAATTACCAAATTTTGCATGTATACATGAATTTTTATGTAGAATATTTTAGTAGTGAGAATTGAATTTTTCGGTGACACCGGCAGTTGTTGAATTGGACTGATAAGTTTGAATTGGACCGATTACAGACTCCGATTGAGCCAAAAATTTGTGTGCTAGCTATTTTTGATGTAATAAAAGTGATAAAATTATTTTTAGAGTGATTTGATGGCTGAAATAGATAGAATTTTGATTGGTCTTTAAGAGGCCTAAAATGGGCCTTAAGAAATAAATGGGCTAAGCCCATGAACAAAGCCCAATTTTAGGCCCAAATAGGAGTATAAAAGGAGCCAAATATCTGGAGAAAACTCCAAAAAATGCTCAGCCCTCTCCTCCCCTCTCCTTGGCCGAAATCACCTTCCTCTATTCCTCTCTCTCTCTTGCTTCTTAATCACTCAAAATCTTCCATTAATCCCAACTTAAGAGTTGTAGTTACATCTCTCTAGATCACCAAAATAGCTTTTCTTGATTGAATTGGGCAAAGGAAGTAAAGAAAATAAGTAGAGAAAGAAAAAGGGGTAAGTTTGATCTTGAGAAAATAAGTGATTTAAATTGATTTCTTAGTATATTTTCATACATTTTTGGGTATAGATTATGATTATGAGCTTGAATTTTGCATTTGAGAACAAAAAAATGAATAAATCTAAGGTCTTTTGGCCGGCCATTGTAGGTAGTGAAGAAGGAGAAGGATTTTTAAAGAACAAGGACAAAGGAAATGAGGCTTAGGCTTCCTAATTCAAGTGAAAATTATAAGTGGCTAATTAATCTTTACATTTTCTAAGTTTATGAATTTAATTCAGTTATGTAATTAGGGTAAAAATTTTTAAGGTTGTTAATTGATGAAATTTTGTTAGGGTAAATGAAATTAAACCTTAAAGGAGATAAAATGGAAGCCTAAATGAAAGAAAGAAAATTTTTAAAAGGTTTTAGGTTGGTGGCCGAAATGTTCATTAAAGAAAATTGAGGGAAATTTGTATGAAAATAATGTATATTAGCCTAAACTAATTATAGAAACATTAATAAGTATCTATGAATTTTTGGAATTAATTTTGGAATTTCTAAGCCTATGTAAAGTGTATATATATAGCATAAGTTGTGAAATAGTGTGAAATAATTGATTATTTTAGTGAAAAATGATAGTAAATAATAAATAATGCATAAATAAATTATATTGAAATTTATCGAAATTATTAAAATTTTATTAAAATTTTAATGTTAATATGTGTATTGAAAATAATTGAATTATTAATGAATAATTGCACAAAAATATTGAAAAAGATAAATTTATATGAATTTAAATTATAGTCAACGAAAAATGAGTAAAACGTCAACTGATAAATTTTTCAAAATTAAAAAAATTAATAAAGTAATTATTACCATGCCCTTAGAATTAATCTAGCAGTAAAAACTAGTTCTGGATATAGTTGACTAGCCATAAGAATACCCTTTACCGCGGTGCAAGTCTTGCTTTGCTATGAGCAGGATCTTTGATATCTATAGGTTAAGTGTAAAGTGAAAGTAAAAAGTACAGTGTTATGAGAATGGTTCTTTAAGAATCATTTCTCTTTTAGTGGGGTCCATGTTCCGTATATCTAGTCTGAAATTTTTTGCCGGATCTGTACTAGGGGCATAATGAAAATAAATTGATAAAGAAGTGAAAAGACAATGAAAAGTAAGAATAAAGAGTGAAAAAAGACTAAAATGAAAGAAAAAAAAGTTAGGGACAAAATAGTAATTTTCCTCAAAAATGTAAAAAGTAAGTAAATTAAATAAGAATTGCTTAAATAAAGATAAAAGAGTCAGATAATAGTTAAATTGTCTAAAAAGTGAATTTTATAGTCAACAAGGACTAAAATATAATTTTACATATAAATGTCAAAATAAGTATATAGGAATGTAAAACGCTTCAATTATTAGTTTAAAGATCATAAATAAGCTTTTTAATGGCAAACTAGTAGTTATGCAATTAAAATGAATAATATTATAGAAAAAGTTAAATTAATGTTTTAATAAGTAATTAAATAATTTTATGAATATTTTTGTATATGTTATTATCTAAGCATAATGATGATAATGTTAGGAAATATATCGATTAATAATCACCACTGAGCTTGTTGAGTGCTCAGCGCGTAGCTTTTACTGCGTGCAAAAAAGTAGGAGAGGAAGCATGAATACAAATTAGAAGACTTCTTTTTAGAGTTTTTGTTATTTTAGCTTGGCATGTATATATTGACATTACTTTTGGTTATGTAAATGTTAAACAGAAGTTATATTAGTGAAATTATGTTTTGGGTATGTTTGAAATGGAATGAATGATCATGATTGATATTGTTGATTGTTGTGCCTCTAAGAGGCTGTGTGAATTGTCTGCGTTTCAAGGGGCTTGTATCATGTATAGCCGTTATATTGCAAAAATTTTATTAAATGCATAGTAAATTGGACAGTTATAGGTCATCGACATATTATTGTCAAAATAATTAAGTGAATGATAATATAAAGTAAGGAAAAAGTTGGAAAAAAATTTCCGGCTTTTGGTACACCGGTACAGTGTTAGAAGTGATAAGGGTGTTACACAGCGCTTCAAGAAGTCAAGTGTTTTTTGCATGATGCTTTCACCATAAAAGATTTAGGCCCAGCAAGATACTTCCTTGGTCTGGAGATTTCTCGATCTAAGCAGGGCCTATATATTAATCAACGGAAGTATACACTTGATTTAATTCATGAAGCTGGTTTACTAGGTGCTAAACCAGCACTTACACTTATGGCCAAAGGTTGCCATTTAATTTCAGATGTTGGAAAGCAGTTGGATGATCCTGTTCGCTATAGACGGCTCATTGGTAGATTGTTGTATCTTGGTTTTACGAGACCAGATATTACTTATGCTACACAACTTAGTCAATTTGTTCAATCTCCCTGTGAGTCTCATTGGCATGCTGCTCTTCATATTCTTAAATACTTAAAGGGTTCTCCAGCAAAAAGATTATTTTTCCCTTTTCAGTCTGCTCCTGCTACTGCTTTAATAAAAATCCAAGGATATTGTGATGCTGATTGGGCTGTGTGTAAAGATACTAGACGATCAATTAAAGGTTATTGTGTGTTCCTTAATAATTCATTGATCTCTTGGAAGATCAAGAAACATACCCCAGTTTCTCGATCTTCTGTTGAAGCTGAGTACTGTAGCTTGGCTACCATCACATATGAGTTGCAATGGATTTCTTATGTTCTTCAAGATTTGCATTGCCAGGCTGAGCTTTCGATTCCGGTTTGGTGTGATAATCAAGTTGCCATTTACATTGCTGCCAATCCTATCTTCCATGAACGGACTAAACATCTAGAAACAGATTGCCATTTGGTCTGGAATAAGTACAAATAAGGGTTGCTCGTGCCTTCTTACATTCATACTTCTAAGTAGCTTGCTGATTTGTTTACTAAACCTCTCTTAGCTCCTCATTTTCACGATTTGCTTTTCAAGTTGAGACTAAAGGATTTTCATCAGTCTCCACCTTGAGAAGGGGATGAAGAAATATATGTGTGAGCAGAGACTACATGCAGAGACCACATGCATGGTCGTGCATGGGTTGTGCATACAGGGATGCTTGGCCGTGTATATCCCATGCGTTGCTGTGTATATTTCCTTTTATCTTTTGCGCAGTTGTGCATTTTTCTAGAGTAGTTAGTTGTTAGTTTTTAGTTTTATTTTTTCTTTTTTGCTAGTCTATAAATAGATGAATGTATCTGGCATTATTTATGAGAAGTATTCATTTTCTTCTTCTTCTGTTTTTCTCTGTTTTGTGCTCAAGTTACAGAGCACAGTGTTTGCTATTTTTCTTCAGTCATCGATTAAGAATTAGCTTAATTCTAAGAAAATTTTCTTGATTTATTTGAATTCAAAAAAAAAAAATTAACAAACAGAACTAGTTACAAATTGTTATATATGCAAAAAGTAATGGATTAATGCATGATTTATTTTTAAACTATTAACGTTAATATATTATTTTTTAAAATTAATTAAATATCATATTAGACTTCTGAACTTGTTAAAAATTTTTCCCTTGAGGTGTCTAATTTGTGAACTTGCAACAACTTAATAGGTACAAATGACCAAAATAAGGATGGTTGCAATTGTTGCATCATAGATTATGTTATCATTAAATAGGAGGGTAGCTGTTAGCATCATTGAAAAAAGAATAACTCAGTAGCTGATTTGGCAAGTGGTAGCTGACTTGAACAGTAGTAGAGCTGGAATAGTTATTGGTAATTGGTGGTTATTTAACAATTTTTTTTTTGCTAATTGTTGTATTAAATCAAGACAGAGAATAACGATAAAATAATAAAAAAAATGAGACACAAATATTTACGTGATTCGATAATTTTACCTACATTCACATGTAAAGGCTAGAAAAGTAATTTACTAATAAAAAGGATGAAAAATGCAAATTAATATTTAACTCTCAATCCAAATCTTCAAGTACACCAAATAATCTCATAAATATACAACACAAAAAATATTATAAAATTTTTAAAAGAAATTTTCAAGTGTTGTATAACACACACAAAAAGAAAAAGAGAATGAGATCTTCGTTGCTCTCTTCTTCAAAGCAAAAATTGCCTTAGTATTGATAGGCAAATGAGCAAACAAAAGTCAAAGAAAAAAGTCTAAAAAATCTGCATGGATTATGCATACAACTACTTGCCAACTATCCATTTATTTGGTTATCCATGCAGAATTTTTCTTCATATCATTAAAACAGTAGCTGATATTGTTGACTTTATAACCATAGCTGATATTGTTGATAATTTCTTGAGATGCATTACTTAGGCATTCTTCTTTTTCAACTTATATTAATTTTTAGCTATTTTTTCAACATATATATACTTAATTAAATGCTATAAAATTATTAAATGTAAACTGACATACAAAAAGAAACAAATTTGTAATGTGATTCATCAGAAAAGAAAAAAATATTTGAAAAATAGAAAATCATTTTACAAAAAGAATTGAAAAGACGAAAAATTGATTTTAAATATGAGACTTTTAAAAAAGTGGGTTAATGACAAGTTGTATGAAAATAGAACTCTTATTAACTTTTTAAAAATAAAAATTTTAAAAAATGGTATTAAGTTTGGATAATATTTTTAAAAACACATTTACTTTTCTATAGTATTTTTGTGAAATCTCAAAAAACAAATGGGTCGACCTATAATCTGTCCAAACCATTTACGACCTTTATTCATTTACAGCTCAACCTGTTTATGACTCATCAAATATTGATTGGATCCGACCTATTCGTCGAGTCTACTTATAGCGAGTCTACTTAGGTGTATGCTACATTGTGTACATACATATGGTGCGCATGCACGCTATTCTTTCTTTCTTTATATATATATAAAAGCACCAAATCATGCCTCTGTTAAAAATCTTGACGACCCATATCGTAGATCACCTCAATCATGTTCAAGTATTACTCACAAAAAATAAAAACACTACGTAACATATCACAAATGTAGTTCACTTGTAGTAATCAAATTTCTATTAAAATAACATATTAGTAACAATAAAAAAATTTTATAATGCAAAAATAGGTAATTTAAAAAAAATTAACTACTCATTATGATCACAATAAATCATAAAAACTATCAAAAATCTGAGTTAACATTCCAGATCACCATGACTTGGTGTAAAAACTCACATATAAGCAAATACATCATTAAGCATGTAGGATATGTGCCAGGTGTTAGTCTAATGTGTCATTTCAATCCCATGATCACGACACATATCAATCTAAGGTGCATGGCACATATCTTACATTACTTGGTGATGTGTTTGCTTATGTGTTTATTCCTGCGATGAATTGAAGTGCTAGTTTGGAGAGTTTTAATGGTTGATTTCCGTCACAATAACTTTTAAAAATAAATTTTTAGAGTTGAGTTATTGTTGTATTACAAAATTTCTTATTATATTACCATTCCATTACTTTAACTTAAATTTGGTCATTGTGAATGAGATTAACCCGGATTGGAGGCTATCTGTATAATATTTGAGATTGTAACAATGAAGAATTTCATGATATTTTAGGGAATGGTAAAGAAACATGGAAAATATTTTATTTGAGGGAGAAAATTCCTAAGAAAATTGGATCAAAATGAAATTTATATATTAAAATTTTCAAAGAATTTTAACACACATTTCTAAAATCAACTAAAATAACAATAAGGAGAAAAATATAGATTTTAGATTATAATCTTAGAGTTTCTCAAGAGTTAATTACTTGACCTAAAACGAACTTGTTGAGGGCATGAATGAATTGTTATTGCATTGCACAATAATTTCTTTTGGGTGTACAATTTAAGAATTATAAGGAAAAATTGACCACTCTAATTTAGCACTGGCTACTAAACTAAATACTTGTAGATTGTGTAGTAAATTTAATTAAGCTAAATGCGTGTCATCACATAATCGAATCAAATGGAAATGGGAGATGGGGAAAGAGCAGACATAAATATGGATGTGGACAGAAATCCGTAAAGAGAAATTATAGAAAGGCCAATTGAAAATGCTGTATGTTTGATAACAGCAGGCATGTCTTGTACAAGTACTTCCCAAGTACTGGGGTTCTTCAATGTGACATTTTACTTGTATTGATTTTCATGCTTTTATTTCCTTTCAATATATGGGACCTCACTCCAATCTACTTTATTTCCAACATTTTAATTATCAATTAATATTAAATATTTTTTTTTACTTAATTAAAAAAAAGAACTGAAAGCCCTAATAAAACATTAATATTATTATTATCTAAAAATTAGCTTAATTCTGAGAAAATTTTCTTGATTTGTCTGAATTCAAAATAATAATAATAATAATAATAATAACAAACAGTTATATATGCAAAAAGTAATGGATTAATGCATGATTTATTTTTAAACTATTATCGTTAATATATAATTTTTTAAAACTAATTAAATATCATATTAGACTTCTAAACTTGTTAAAAATGTATGTAATACTCTTATACTATTATAAATATTAAATTACTCTTTTATCACTTTTTGCACAATTGCAACGTGTATTTGTAGGAGGGAACAAATTTAGAGATAATTTCATACTCAAATTGTTGAGAGGATAATATATATATATATATATATATATATATATATTGAATAAGAGAGGATAATATGTTAAATGGTAACAAATTCAAAAGAAATTTATGTATTATCTCAAAAGTAATTATATATACAATAAACATCTGGTTGAATGCATTTACATTTTTGTTCCCTCCATAAATCAAGAGGTAAACTTTTCCATTTATGATATAATTGGCTTTGGCCAATAAGATAAACCAAAGAGGTAACTTATTGCAATGAAAACTTAGCACTTCTATTTTTCTTTTTTGTAGTAATATCTGTGAGTTAGATGAATTTTCTTATCAATTTTCTATGTGAAACATTTGAAAAAATGGCCCAAAGAAGGCCCAAGAAAGAGACAGGAATGCCCACAAATTGGTAGTACAGGTTGTGGTGTACTTGTGATTCGCATCCTCAGAATCTAAGCAACAGCAAGAACGGTCAGTTCCAAACCCGAAAAATGTGACTGTCCAATTCCAACAGCTTTAGCTAGCGGTGGGGAGCAATGCTGCGTTTGCATACCCATCACTCCTCAAATTAGGGGCTGAACCTACCCCTTTTTTATTATGGATAAAGTGCCCCCACTCTTTATTATTGCAGCATCACAACCCCAATTTCATATTTTTTCTATAAAAATTCCAAGCATCTTTTATTTATTTATGTATTTTAATTATCGGACCCATTTTTGGTGCTTTGGTGCATGGATTCTTACACTTAGAACTATAAATATGTATATAAAGATTGAACAATAATTAAAACATAATTTGCTTGTGTATAATTAATATGTGCTGGTCTTGTTCCTATGAAGTTGTGCAGTGTATCTGCCTTCCCATAACATAACTACCATCATCAAATATGTACATATCACAAAGGATTGAAGGACTAAAGTAATAGATAAATGTTTAGTGACGATTTAACAGTAATGCTTGCTATGGGATATAATTACGTATATTTAATATTATGATATATGTGAGCTTTCAATCACGATCAAAGTAGAAATTGCAGATGAAATAGGTAGGATCCATAAAGAAGAGATAGACTGACTACCTAGCAATTTTCATTCACATATGTAAAAGCTTGAAGTGGCTAACATAATTCTGGGTCACCAAACAAAATGTCACCTACCAAATGTCTTTCCCAATTATTTGTTTCGTCTTCACATATATATATATATATATATATATATATATATATATATATATATATATATATATATATATATATATATATATATATATATATATATATATGTAATCAACCGACTAATAAAAGAATGCTTTAGCTTAGAAATCAACATAATTTTTCAATAGAAAGGTAACTTAAAGGAATATAAACGAGCGCAAGATTACATTATGATGATTTTATATTTCATGTTTTATATGGTTATCTAAATCCCATAATAACCACATAATTAAGGAGTAGATTTTTTTTTCTTTTGCTTGAATGTCTGCTTATATATAAAGTAAATTTAATTTAAAAAAAGAAACAAATAATTTAGATAGGACTTTAGTCAAAGGGGCCAAGCTGAGTGGAAATAATTAGAAGGTCCTCCATATCCTTCTCTTTCCATCCTCTCCATCTCTTGTAACTCGTAAGCATTTGACGCCTAAAACATAATTAAGAAGAAGAAAACATAATTAATTCATTGCGTATTAAAACTTTTTAAAATCAAACCAAAAACCATAATTATTTAATGAATTACCTGGACTGTTTCTATAGTGTCTCTCTCTAAGCAGAAGTCATAGTGCATACTAGCGGCTGAAAGCTTCATGGAGAGAAACTAAAAATAAAAAATAAAATTTTATCATGTATTATCATAGATTAGATTAACTAATATTATAACAAAATACTTAATTTAATAACTGGGGACTAACTTCAATCTGATTCTGAAGTGACTGAACATAATTAATAATGACATCTAGCATAACTGCCATCCCCATTGCCTGCAAAATTAATTAATTAATTAATTGAAGTTATAAATTGGAAATTATCGTGAAAATGAATTTAAATAAAACAAGTTTTAGCTGCAGAAATTTACTACTTAAATATCATGTATTATACCTTGTAACATCCGGGAACCAGGTCCTGTAAGCACCTTAGCTTCTCATTGATTTTCTCTCTTCTTACCTAGGACATCACACAAACATACTAGCTACTTATATATTCTTCTTCTTCTTCTTCTTTTTCTTTTTTTCTTTTCTTTTTTTTTTTTTTTACAAAAAATGAAACAGAAGTTAAAATTTTAAAACAGAGAAAAGATATTTCCCCTTCAAAACAGTAAGACTTTGTTCTCAAAGGAGGAAGAAAAGGGGAAAAAAATGATTTTCTTGAATTCATAAAATGCACAATATAATAAAACAAATGAACTGTTGAAAAATCGAATTTAATTTGGATATATATAATAGACAGTGAAAGTTAAGATACCCTTTCAGCTAAACTGTGACTATCAGTAGCTTGGCCTCTTTTAGCTCTCACATGAATAACTTCTTTGGGTTTCTCCACTTCTTTCCCATTTCTCTTTCTTTTTCGTCCTCCTTCCAAGTTCTGCAATTATGATTAACAAGAACAAATGTTTAAACTGCTTTCCATGCTTAGGAAAAAAGATAAATTTTAATCGTCGCTGACCTTAATGTTCTCAGTTAGACACAGCCCAGTTCCAGAAACTGCCGAAGGAGATGAAGATGATGAAGACGCGTTGAAGAAATTTGGAAAGTTGACAGAGAGGTGTTGATGATTGGAAAAAGGTAGGATTTGTTTTTGTTGATGATGATGATTATCTTTTAATGGTGTTTCGTAATTATGATTAGTCTCCAACAAGTTTGATGATGATGAGTTGATTTCAGAGAAACAAGGCGTCAGATTTTGTATGTACTCGCCCATCCTACTCGATCAATAACTCAAAACTTTGAAATTTTGTTTATCTGCAACCTCATAAGCACCTCTTGAAATTGCATTATATATATATGCATTTAGGTGCTTGTGCTACCACACACACGTCACCAAAATGTAAGAATCACCCAAAAATAATGTAGACTGATTCCAAGTGAACGTATTTTGATTTTTTTTTATAATTATATTTTTGGAATAATAATTTTCAAATTCTCAACAATTTAAATTACACGTGTTAAATTGTTACACGTGATTCTTATATTTTAATATTTTCTAATATATCTATCCTATGCACGTTTATAAAATTAATATTCATTAAAAAATAATTAAAAAACATAACAAATTTCTAATTTCAATCTTCCAACAAAAAAGTAAAATTAATTTTGTATATAATACATAAATTTCTAATCTAATAACTAAAAAAACTACACAAATTTCTAACTAAAAGGACCTTATAACTAAAAAAATAGAAAACAAATAACTGAAAAGACTACATAAATTTTAGTCCAATAATTGTTTTATATCTGGATTTTGGAAATGGGTCTGCAAACAGACTGAATTTGAATCAATTCGAAACTATCATATGTAGAAAAATTACTATTCAAATTCATTCCAAATTTATTTATTCACTGGTATAATCCACTCTAATTAGTATCAGACTATCGGATATTAAAATAGATACTCAAAAAAAAAAAAATTACAAGCAATTATTATATTTTAATATGAGATAATATATAGTTTTTTTGTAAAACGAAATGTTGGTGCATATATTTCAATTGTTATTAATAGCATATCATACTGGTAAATTTATTATCGATTGCATTTCTAAACTTCTAAAATTTTCCACACCGATTGAATCTTCTTTTTAAAAAAAATATACCTTTTAACAGCATTTGAATTATACGGCCAATAGTTCCGTTAGTAAGGAATTGTGTATTACCTTATATTAAAATATAGAAAATTAATTTAAAAAAATTTTTATAAAAGAAAAAAAATTAAAATTCATTAACCTAAAAATAGGTTTTGCCTTCATCTGTAGTCCTGTGGGCCTGCCAAAAAAACTCAATTTCATTTTGGTTTCAGATTTTAATCTAATAACAACATATTAGGAGAACTGCCAGCCTGATTGGACATCTCCTAATAACTTCTTCTTTTATTATTTCTAAACTTATCAATAATGATATATATATATATATATATATATATATATATATATATATATATATATATATATATATATATATATATATATATATATATATATATATATATATAAACAATTTTCACAGAATACTCACATCTATTTTTTTTTTTGTTTTATTTATTTATTTTTCTTTTCAAAGAGGGTATGGATGGTAGAACTCTACCAAATAGGAAGAATTAAAAAGATGAAACCCCATGATTGATTGGTATGGAAAATTAAAGATGAATGGGTGGGCTTCAAATTGCATAGAAGAATTCTTGGAAATGATATAAATCCTAACTACTATTTTTCAAGCATTCACTACTCCCCTTATATGCACCAAACCATAATCACTATTCCACATTTATGTACCAACTTCTTTTTTTATGCCATGCATATATAGCTGCTTTTTCTTCTTCTTAATTGCTGCATACATTTTCATTTTCTTCAAATTCACCATTTTGGAATTTATTTAGTGGTAGTGCAACTTCCAACTGTACGTATGTTTGGTATGATAACTGAAAATGTTTCTTTAAACGAAAAAAAAAATCAATCAATCCTACTCTAATGCAAAATATATATAAATATTTAATTGCTTATCGTCAGTATATATTCAAGATAGTTTAGTTTTGCATTTTAATTCAATAATAACTTCTATGAAGAAGACTGTAAATTAATTAATTATCTAAAATGGAAGCTAAAAAATTATTTAATTTAGGCCAAATTTGCTACTAATTATTATGCATTTAATTACTGTAAAAATGGTGATGCCAATTGATTCAACTTGATAAAATTGCTTATCACAATTTCGACCTAAATTGGAATTATTCTAATATTAAATTAATACTCTATTTTGCAGATTCCCCAAGTTCCACATTAAAAACAATATCCCAATTATAGGTTCGTTGACAACCATACTCTCTATCAAAATCAACTACCAAAAATTGAAACGTCCAAGTCTATCTTGGAAGGATGCGTGTGATATTGTTCACAGCTTCAAAATAGTAAATAAACGAAATACTTAATTAATGAAGCAAATCTTCAATGTAATGGGTCCATGATTTTATGTTTCTATATTTTCTACACGTTTTTTTTTAAATTATTATTTTATTTTGGTAGTGTAGAGTACTAATTCATTTATAAATTGAGGATGTCAAACATTCTAAAAATTGCAGCAACCGAAAGATTGTTATGCCTCAATAACTTTATCATAATTTTCCATAACATTAGACACGTACTGTGAAGTGAAACTGTCACCATCTTCATAAAATAAGTGTCCATTTACTGATTCTGATTTTTAGTTAGATCCGGACTTCATCATCAACGATATTACCCTTTTTGCCTCACTCGAATACTACTTTCATATTCCAGTTGTTGCTTAATATAATGAAAAAAATTGATATTAATTACCTAATCGCAACACGACAAAAAAAAAAATTGATAATGGATTAGCACCTCAAAAAGATACTAAAGACGTTGAAAATTAAGTCATTACAATTATCATCATCATCCTATTTTTCTCCATTAACGAACTCCGTATAAATATGAGGTACTTTGAGTAAGAAAAATGTTGGCAACATGTTGGAATATTAATGTTGATACTCTTTAGAGTTAGAAAAATATTTTATCTAATAAGAAAGTGCTTAAATGTATTTTTCATAATCATGTGTGCTTAATTGTTTTACCGACATGAAAAAGTTTTTTGGAAGATTTGAAAAACCTATGGACCTGTTTACTTACAGAAAACTGTTTCAGTTTTTCAGAAAAATTTTTCACAGAAAACAAAAAATAGAGATCATGTTTATTTTCGTCAGTTTTCTAAAATAAAAAACAGAAAATAAAATTTTCAGTTTTCCAAATTAAAGAAGAAACTGAAAAACTAATAAAAGATGTTTTTCAAATTTTCTAAATAATAATAATACATACATACATATACATATACATATACATATACATATACATATACATATACATATACATATACATACATATGTAAATTTTTGTATGTGCATACATACATAAGCATATGCATGTGCATGTATATGTATATGTAGTACATGCATACATACGTACATATGGACATGTATATATATGTATATACATACATACACATACATATACATATGTATATGTATGTATATATATGTGCATATATACACATGCATATGCATATATAAATATACATACATATATACATGCATGCATCATGTATGTACGTATGTATGTATCTATATACATACATATACATATAAATATGTATTTATGCATATACATATACATATACATATACATATATATATATATGCACATACACACACATACATATTCATATACATGTATTTGTATGTGCATACATACATACATACATATATATACATATGGATATGTGTGTGTGTGTGTGTGTGTGTATATATATATATATACATACACACACATACATGTATATATGTATGTATTCATAAATACATGTGTATGTATGTGCATATATTCACATATATATGCATATATATATACATATGTATGTATGCACATACATACACACATACATATATAAATGTATGTATGTATGTACGCATATATATACATGTAATATCTGTATGTATGTATGTATATACATACATGTGTGTATACACACACACAAAAATAAATGTTCTAGTTTTCCATTTGTTAATAAATAAACACGTTTTCTAAATTTTCTACGGAAAATAAATACTCAAATTTTCTAAGAAAACATAAAACTATTTTCTGTAAATAAACGCACCCTATATTTCTCTTGTCAAAAATCGAGCTTAAAATGTTTTATCCGATTTCCATATTGTGCTTTGTTCGTTATCTACATGGCTCAAATTTAATTATAACATTATTGATGTAATTGATTTGTGAAGTTGTATGTATGTATTATTGTCAATCTTTGAAGAAATTTTGTTGTGAGTCCTAGGATAGGCTTAAAATAAAAGGTAGGTAGATTGAAAAATTTTAGTGGATAAGAAAGAGTAATTAGACTTTTTGGAGAAACTCTAGTAGGTTTTCCAATATTTACTTTGGGAAAAATATTATAGGCATAGTTTTGGGATAAAACTTTGGAGAGCTTTTACCCTTAAAAAGAGTTTTGAGCAAAAAAGAAAAAGGAACTCTTAAAAATTAAAATGGTAATCTTGAGAAAAGAAACCTAAATTTGAATAGTCAAACTTTTATAAATCTCTCGTGTAAATTTTTCTGCTCTATCTCTATTTTTGCTTTGAAGTTTTTTATATCCAAAACTAATATGAATCATATTAATCATGATTTGTGATTTGAGAAAAACTAAGTGTTGAAAGATCAAAGCATGGTCTTGAGAAGTAAAGCAACTCTTCAAGTAGAAAGATGATTTCTAAAATCCTGTTACTAGTTCTTCTAGTTCAAAAAAGAAGTATTTTGTGACTTTAGAAGAAAGATTTTTTTATGTATGCTTGATATATGTATTATCTATGCTATGCAGAAATTGTCACAGATTTAAAAACGCTTAATTCATCTGTTTTAGAGTTGGTTAGGACTAACAAGGCTTATTTTGATTGGTATTAAAATTTTAGGTAAAATATTTTGGAGTGAGTTTAAAGGTTTAAGACAGATTTTGGAGAAAAAGATTATGAGTAAGAGAAAAATTGATATGGGGTGAAATCATAATATTGAAATATTAGAAAAATATATAGGGACTAAAATTCACCTAAAAGTTTAACGATGAACTGTCAACAAATAAAAGTTTTGACGATGAAATGTAATTAGGTATTTTGCCTTTAGAGATTATTGTTTGGTTAAAAAGAAAAAGCAATTAAATAACCCTTAATCATCTTTAGAAAGAGCATAAGTTTATTATGAAAATATCCTAATCTCCAGACCCCCTAGATTAGAAACATTTTATATACTACGCTGCCTTATGGGTTACGAATCCGTAAGGGACATTTGGGCTTATGGGCCTAAACTTTTTAAGAATTTTTGTTTTATGTTATGAAATGTGAAGTGTAAATATAAAGTCCATTATGGAAAATAAATTGGACTTTTTATCAAGCCGTAGTTGAAGAAAATAGAAAATAAACTTCAAATAAATGCCCCCACGCAGGGTCGAACTACAGACCTTCAGTTTACAAGACTGACGCTCTACCACTGAACTATAGGGGCTCGTGTCGGTGTCATTTCATTGTTAACAAGAAGTTATTTTTGTATCGTCTAAAGACCTTTTTTGCATGCTTGTATATCCAGAAACAGTCTCTATATTAATTATGTGCTTTTGACCAAAAAGCAAAAGTGATACTATAATCCCTCCAAGGAGCACGTTTTGTGTGAATTTAATGGCCAATATCAATTAAATTTTTTATTTTAATTAATTTGGATAATTAAATTTAGCCAGAAAAGCAAGTATTTTGAGGATTAAAAAAAGAACATTGCATTTATTCAAAAGGGGTTAAGCATAAATTAAAGAATAAGTTACTGTGGAGATGGACATGTACCCAGTTACCTAAAGTCTAATCAATTGTGTGGCTGCGAACTTGACAATTTGTGTTTGTATTGGGCAGCCAGCTGTAGGGTAGGGTCAAAGCATGCCAGAACCGAAATGAACAGTCAAATGTAAAATGCATGGATTCCTCATTTCTATCTGCGACATCGCCTAAATCCATTATGCACATTTTCAAACATCAATACACAAATGTTGACCGTCAATTGGTTAGAGCATATTGTCCATGAAAATCATGTTCCCGTGTTATTAAATAATTTACTTGCTTATACCCATATCTTTAATGGATAATGCCAATGAGGTCATTTACACGTTTTACTATGAATTTGAATCTCGAGAAATGTACAATGCTAATAAATTTAAAATTGTATGTATTATCCGTCTTAAGATAAAACAAAGCAGGATATATAGCATCATTTTCTTTCCTTCTCTCACTGCGTAATATATAGGAATTGAATGGAAACATATGCACATAATATCCACATGTTATGAAGATTGCATAGTTTTATTGACAGGATTGATGTTATAAATTTCGCGTCTCAATTATTGTAGGAAATGAATAAGAATAATTTTTATATTCAAATACTTAAATTAACCTCTGAAAATAAAGTCACATGAAGATGTAATAGCTTTAGCACTTACATTCAGAAAATGGTAAAGTGGCAAAGGCATCATTTCCGCTACTACTGAACTGTTCACCCAGAATGGAAACCTCCATCCTCCATTCACGAACCCACTTTTACTTCATATCTAAGTACAAACTCCCGTGGCCTTCTCACCTTCAATTATTGTTTCTTTTCTCTTTATTTATTTATTTATTTATTTATTTATTTATTTATTTATTTATTTATTATTACACCTTCAATTTTAGGCCCCCACCATATATCTAATATCTTCCTCTACTATAAAAACATCCCATTTCTTGAAAAAGTTTAAAGAAAAATGATTTTACACGAACTGCACATGTTGATGGCAAATCAATCACATATGGGTTTGAATAGGATCATGATGAGTCAAATTATGAATAAATTAAATTTTAATGGATTGAATCAAATTCAATTGCATTATGATTTAAATTGATCATTATAGAGCGGATTGTAAATAGAATTGGATAAAAATTTACAACATTATTTCTTTATCTTTTTAAAATGGGTTAATGTGCAATTTTGCCTCTGAAAAAAAGCAATATTACCCTTAAAATTTATTTGCATGTAATGTTACTTCTGAAATTTAAAAATCGGAGCAATTTTATCCCTGAAAGAAAATTGGTTTAATCTTTGAGTACTACGTATCAAATCCTTAGATGTCAGTAGTTATTTCAAAGATAACAATGCTCCGATTTTTAAATTTCAGTAGAAATATTACACACAAATAAACTTTAGGAGTAAATTTCAGGGGCAAAATTGCCTATTAAGCCTTTTAAAATTTATATAACCTATAAAAACTTATTTTTAAGTTTTTATATTCACATTGTATAAAAAAAAATTATGAAATTACAACTAATAAACAGATCATAAGTAATTCATAAATATATCATAGTAAATGAATTGGGTTGGACTGTGTCAATACAAATTAAATGGACTTGATGATTGATGAAACGGATGAATTACGTTCATAGGTCAGGTCAATAACTTACTCAAATAGCTAACTCTCAAGAATTAGAGCCATTATTTTAGTTTTACTTTTCAAAGGGATAGTTTGTGGGTTCAAATTCAGAACAAATAAATTAATAAGTTTTTTTTCCCCCCCTCAACTGGGCAGGATATTAAACGATAGATCTGTATTTTTTTTTTTTACTAAAATTCAAATTGGAGACCTAACAATCTTAAATCAACCAACCGTTAAACTCTACAAATTCATACAATGCATCTATCTTAATATCTTCCACTGTGTAATAATATGTGCATCGTGAAAACATATTCTGGCACAGTATGAGAAAACCCTACACTGTTAGGTGGGGATGGTTTATTGATTAAAATGTAATATTATATCAAGAAGCTGACGTAATCATACTCTATAGGGTTGAGGAAAGTGTCATTAGCTTATTGGCTACTGATTCCTCATGGTATATGATAATATAAATATCTGAGTCATGTCATGTGGAAATTAAATTATGAACTTATAGTCAAATTTAACTCTTTGTATTTACAATAATAAACAGTTCATTTTCCCCGGAGGCTGGACCCAAATATAACAAATTTGAGTCAAATTATTATTGAGCTTTCTTGGATTCGAAAGAACAGAAAAAGCACTGTAATTGTTTCAACAATGCATCACCAAATAATTGATGATTGATAGATAGTTTCCGGACAGGATTAATATTTTCCTATCCATAGCTAAATGCAACTACTAATTAAGAAACTCTGTAATAATTCCACGTTTTGTTTTCTACATTATCTCTTAGTATTTTTTGTTCAGTCAATCACGTTTCTTTTTTATATAAAGTGAATATTAATCCCATAAAAAGAAAGAGAAAATGAACCGAATCATTAACCTTAAGAACCCCACTAATAATTTCTTTTTTCACAAATTAAATTTATGAAAATGACAAAGTTTCTGTATATATATATTAGTCTTGTAATAAATCATACAAAGCTTTGTAGTATATAGTTGGTGGCACATAAAGGAACAGGACCCACTCGGACTTGCATGATCATGCTTCTATAGATTTCTTTCTCTTTTTAATGATCATAGAAAAACAAAATACCAATCAATGTTCCAATTTAATTTATAAATATATACAAGGCAAAATAAATTCTTAAATTTTGAATTTTACATTTTACAACATTAAGTTTAAATTAAAAAAAAATTACAGTGATGTCCTTTTATTTTTAATTTTAATGACATTAGATTTCTGATTGACAGCAGCAAGGAGAGTGGAATACATACAGTTAAAATTATTTAGTCGAAAAATTATTAAAAATTTTATTAAAAAAAAATCTCGCATAATCGTAAATGGTGTATTTGACTGAGCCGATGTTCAATCCTCCTCTATTTTTTCTTTCTTTCTCTTGATGTTTCGCACTCCCATCATTTCTCTCCATTGCCAATTACCCCACACCAACAAAATATTGGCAAATCCATACTATCATTATATTATTCATTCAAGTCGACAAATAAAAATTTATTGCAGAATCAGTTTTAAATTCATGAAATTTTAATTATTTGTATCCCATGTTCATTCTTATTTGATAACCCCTGAAAAAATAAGGCCAATGGCCCAAAGGCTCTGACAGAAGCCTAGGAAAAAGGCCCATTAGACCCTCGCCAACTAAGGAGATGAACACAAGAATCGAGGCTATTCGATCGAATTTGATATCTCACTGACAGACTAAAGACGTCCGATACACGCCACTGCCTACAAGAATAGTCTATACCTACTGCAGAGTAGGACACTGTTGTACACACCGCTCTAAGCTCCCCTAGCGCTATAAATAACAAGTTCTCCTCTAAAAAGAACAGACACACTTGCTCTTTCTCTCTTTAAAAGTAAATTACTCTCTCTCTCTAAACTGTTTCATTGCCTCTCACTAACTTAAATATCGGAGTATTGAAAGCTAGAATTGTTTATGTGTTTGGATGCCCGAAACAGTGAGCTATCCCTTCATTATATAGAATAATTACAAAATATCATATTCCTTGATTACAGTAGAAGAGATTAAATTAAATCCCATAATTACAGCAGAAAATATCTTACAGCTATTTACTAAGAGAATTACAGATAAAATGAAATATAAAACAGCAAGCTTGTTGTTTAAGTGCAATTTGTCAAATACAAACGGCAAGCTATTTTGCACTTAAACAGCTTGGCTATCAATATTATTTAGCACTTAAATAGCAATCTGTCAACAACTATCACAGCTACCATTGACATCCCCCTCAAATTGATGCCGGAGAATCAAGAAGCATCAATTTGTTAACAAAAAACTGATGCCGAGCACGAGTAAGTGGCTTGGTAAAAATATCAGCAATTTGATGATATATAGAGATGTGAGGAAAAGTAATAAGACCACGATCAAAAGCTTCACGAATAGAGTGACAGTCCACTTCTATGTGCTTAGTACGTTCATGAAAAACAGGATTTGTCACAATCTGAATAGCACTTGTGTTGTCAGCATGCAGAGGAATAGGACTAGGTTGTGTGTAACCCAATTCGAAGAATAAACCATGTAACCAAGTGAGTTCAGAATAGACAGAAGATATAGCACGGTATTCAGCTTTAGTGGAGGATTTGAAAACTCTTTCTTGTTTTTTGCACTTCCAAGAAATCAATGCATCACCTAAGTACACACACCAACCTGTAGTAGACCGTCGGGTATCTGGGCAACCAGCCCAATCAACGTCACTATAGGCAACAAGATGAAGAGAATAACCAGATGGAAAAATAGCCTATGATCAGGTGTACCAAGAAGGTAACAAAGAATTCGTTTGACAGCTGCCATGTGTAAATGTCGAGGTGTAGTCATAAATTGACTCATCAAATTTACTGCAAAGGATATATCTGGACGAATAATGGTCAAGTAAACTAGTCTCCCAACTAGGCGTCAATACAATGTGGGATCTGAAATGGAATCACCATCATCTTTTCGATATTTGACATTGACTTCCATTGGAGTATCTACAGGAGTATAATCATGTAAATTGGCTAAGTAGAGGAGATCACTAAGATACTTTTGCTGATTCACAAAGATGCCTTTGATGGTTTTGTGAATTTCAAGACCTGAAAAATAAGCAAGAGACCCAAGGTCTTTCATATGAAAAGAGGTATGAAGAGAGGTTTTAAGCTGCTAAATCTCTGCTAAGTCATTGCCTGTGATGATAATATCGTCTACATAGACAAGCAAAATAACAATTCCAAGAGAAGTCTTTCGTAAAAATAAGGAAGGATCATACTGACTTTGCACAAATGAGAGATGAAGAAGTGTTTATCAAAAATTTTCAAACCAAGCACGAGGAGCTTGTTTAAGCCCATATAATGAACGTTTTAACCGACAAACATCATGAGCAGCAGAAGTGTTTAATCCCAGTGGAGGACACATGGAAATTTTCTCTTTAAGATCACCATGAAGGAATGCAGTTTTGACATCCATTTGAAGAATGGACCAATCCTAAGAAGCTGCCATAGCCAAAATTAGACGGATAGCGGTCATTTTAGCAACTGGAGCAAAAGTTTCCTCATAGTCTATCCCATATTCTTGATAATTACCAAGAGCTACTAGTCGAGTCTTATACCGATCCAAGGATCCATCAGATTTAAGCTTGACAGAAAACACTCATTTACAACCAATGGGAGTGATGGAGGGTGGACAACATATCATATCCCAAGTATCATTTTGCTATAAGGCATCAAGTTCTTCCTACATAGCTTGCTTCCAACAATCATGCTTTATAGCTTGTGAGTAAGATGTAGGTATGGTAACAGAAGATAATATTGCAACTAAAGATAGTTGAGAACCAGATTTCTCAGGAGAGTGGCCATACCTATTTGGAGGACGTGATGTGCGAATCGACCTTCGAAGTGGTGGTTATGGCATTGGAGGTGCTAGTGTCAAAGAAGACTCTTGAGCTAGCTCATCATCTGTTCTACTACGTCTTGCATAGAAAGTTTCTGGCTGAATTCGGGTGAAAGAAGGAGAAGTGATAGTAGTAAAAAAAAGGCAACTCATCTTCAAAAGCAGGAAAATGAGAATGAGAAGTGAGTGTAAGAAGGACAGCATGAGAAGGGAAAAAATATTGTTTTTCAAAAAATATGACATTCCGGGAAATACGAATGCGTTGAGATATGGGATCATAACACATATACCCTTTTTGATGTGGTGCATAGCCTAAAAAAAATACATTTAACTGATTGGGCTGAGAGTTTAATTCGTTAATGAGGGGGAAGAAGAATAAAACAAACACATCTAAAAGGACGTAAATGAGTGTATTCAGGTTGTTTGTGATGGAGATGAAAAAATGGTGATTGGTGATTAAGAGTTGGTGAAGGGAGTTTATTGATTATGTGAACAGCAGTGGAAAGAGCCTCAACCCAAAAATGGGATGGAAAAGAAGATTCAATCAGTAAGGAACGCACCACATAAAAAAGGTGACGGTTTTTTCTCTCAACCACATCATTTTGTTGGGGTGTATATGGATAAGTTCTTTGTGAGATAATTCCCTTTTTTGAAGAAAATCTTGAAATTTTGTAGACATGTATTCCCCCCTGAATCAGAACGAAGGATTTTGATGCTTTTGGAGAATTGGTTTTCAATGAGTGCTAAGAATTTTTTAAAAGCATCGAAAACCTCATATTTTTTTTGCAAAAAATATATCTAAATAAAACGGTTGTGATCATCAATAAAGGTTACAAAAGACTTGTAATGGGCATAAGAAACAATTGAAGAAATGCCCCATACATCACTGTGCACTAAATCAAAACAATGAGTGGAATGCAAAATATGGGATGAAAAAGAGAAAGTTTTGCTTTTACCCATTTTACAGCTAGAACAATCAAGAACTGCCTCTCGATGTGTAACAGAAAATTTATTACCCAGCAGACCAGATTTTAACATATAAAAAAGAGTTTTATCATTTGGATGACCTAACCTAACATGCCATAACTTGTAATCATCCTTAAAGGAATTACAAAATAAGGAAAAGAATGTTTTAGATTGAGATGGTATTTTAATATGAAGAGGAAAAATCCTGCCCACTTTTGGTCCCTCAGCTACTGTCTTCCCTGATACCAGCTCTTGCACAATACAACCAGAAGGAGAAAAAACAACTTTGCAATTATTTTCAACCATTTGTCCAACCGAAAGAAGATTAACAAATAAATCTGGAGAGATAAAAACATTTTGCATAGATGGAGAAGAAGAAATATCACCAATGGCTATTATGGGAAGATGATCCCCACTTGCAGTTTCAATTTTCAAACTGTCCTCATATTTTTTGACATTAATTAAATCATCAGATGTGAATGCCATGTGGTTAGAAGCCCCTGAGTTAGAAAGCCAAAATTTAGATGCATTATTACCATTAACTCCCAAGGCAGAAAGTGCGGATATGATCATCTATTGTACATTCGCTTGAGTAAGAATAGAGATTGTTGGCTGTGGAGAAGTAGAGGTAGTAGTTGCAGGTGGTGTATCACTCACAGCATTGATGATAGACATTTGAAAGGCATGATGATTGCGATTTTGAGGACGCTTTCGACATTCTAAAATAATATGTCCCTTAATTTTGCAATAGTTGCAAAATTTTTGAAAACATTAATTTGCAATGTGACCAAATCCCTTACAGCTGTAATATTGAGTATTTGTCAAATCACGACCTCGTTGTTTTCCTTGAGCAACATAGGCGACATTTAGACCATTAGAAGAATTTCCTTGCTGTTCCAAAGTAGCTTGAGTCGAAAGTCATTATTCCTCTCTAAGAAGCTCATTCAAGCAATCTTCTAAGGATGGTGAAGGTATGCGAAGCAATAAATTGGAACGCACAGATTCAAATTCATGTCGAAGTTTCATCAAGAATTGATCCCTCTGACTAGTTTGATGAAGATTTTGAATTCCTTCTAAAGAAGTATCTGGAACAAAAGCATATATCAAATCTGTATATTCTGTCCATAGCATGACAAAGCCTGAGTAATACTCCTGAATGAACATGTTTCCTTGTGTATAATTTGAAATATCATCCTCCAGTTGATAACGCCTTGCTGCGTTGTTCTGTCTGTAGACTTTCTTCAGATAATCCCACATGGTTTTGGCTGTCTTGTAAGGTCACAGAGTGACAGCAATTTCAGGTTCCATAGTTTGTAGTATCCAGCTCTTGATTCGAGCATCTTTGACCTCCCATTCAGCAGCTTTTGTTGGATCGGTGGGCTTAACATTATTACCATCAATATGTCCCCATAATTCTTTCCCTTAAACATAAATTTGGAATTGAAACTCCCAAGCAAAATAATTTTTACCTGAAAACTTAACACAAGCTACGTCAAATTTCTCCATGAGATCCTAAAGAAATATTCCAAAATAAAAATATGCTAGAGGTTCTGATCCAAGAATTAATCAACCATTTCCAAGAATAACTCAAGACAAGAATCACTCAAAATTCACAAAAGGCTCAGAGTGGCTCTGATACCATGTCAAAACTGAAAGAATTATAAGAAAGCTAGAATTGTTTATGTGTTTGGATGCTCGAAATAGTGAGCTATCCCTTCATTATATAGAATAATTACAAAATATCATATCCATTGATTACAGCAGAAGAGATTAAATTAAATCCCATAATTACAGCAGAAAATATCTTACAGCTATTTACTAAGAGAATTACAGATAAAATGAAATATAAAACAGCAAGCTGATTTGCACTTAAACAGCTGTCAAATACAAACGGCAAGCTATTTTGCACTTAAACAGCTGTCAAATACAAACGGCGAGCTATTTTACACTTAAACAGCAAAGCTATCAACATTATTTAGCACTTAAATAGCAAGCTATTTAAGTGCAATCTGTCAATAGCTATCACAGCTACCACTGACAGGGACAATCAGGTCGAGTGCTTTTTGCAGGTTCTTTCGACGACGATCTGATTGAAACGGAGTCCTATTCACAGCTCATTCTCTCGTCTATCAAAAGGCAAGGATATCCTACCTTTATAAAAATATGTGATTTATTAATATTATTTATTAAAATTTAATATAATAAAAATTAAAAATAAATAATCCATTTAATTTAATTTTTTTTTAAGTTGCATAACTCAATGTGAAATTATATTTATTTATAAAAGTTATTGAGAAATAGAGATAGGTGGGCCCGATGTTAAGTGGGACCAAATTACCTAGCTATATTTTTTTGGATTTGCCACCTTAACAGGCTATACTCATAGCCCCAATGGCATGATATCAGAGATGACCAATGCTATCACTAGAAATTCCATTCTGTATTTGTATATATAAAGGGAATAGCAATATGAGGAAAGAAATAAAATAAGAACTCATCATGGTAGTTTGATTTTCTTGTTGTTTAGGTGATAAAGAGATATATATTGATAAATAATTTTAAGTTTGTGTTAAATTATTTCTAAACATAGAATGAGAGGAGGAAGCATGGGAAGTATCCCCAAGAGGATGTGCAGTTCTAATGAAGAAGAAAGCGAGCTAAGAAGAGGTCCATGGACTCTTGAAGAAGATACTTTGCTTACTCATTACATTGCTCGTCATGGTGAAGGTCGTTGGAATATGTTAGCTAAATATGCAGGTAATTCATTTTCTATTTTTGGTGGTTTGTCAACTTAATTAAGCAAACTTAAATACGAAATTAATAAGAATGTTTGACAACAATTTCTCAGGACTGAAAAGAACAGGAAAGAGTTGCAGATTGAGATGGCTCAATTATCTTAAGCCTGACATTAAGCGAGGCAATCTTACTCCACAGGAACAGCTCTTGATTCTTGAATTGCACTCCAAGTGGGGGTAACAGGTAAATTTTATGTCAATTTGTATTAAATTAATTATTGATTTTCTTAATTTGTTTCGTGCATATTAATTAATTTGGTAAACAAAAATTTTTAGATGGTCAAAAATTGCACAGCATCTGCCTGGAAGAACAGACAATGAAATAAAGAACTACTGGAGAACAAGGGTGCAAAGGCAAGCACGTCAACTAAATATTGAATCCAGTAGCAAGAAATTCATTGATGCTGTTAGGTGTTTTTGGATGCCAAGATTGCTTCAAAAAGTTGAGCAACCCAATGATTTCCCACAAAATCTTGAAATTTCCTCTGCATCATCACTCCCCAGTTTATCAATTCCTTCATTTTCATCACAATCACTTCCTCAACAATTTCCCATGGAAAATTACTCAAAACTCGATCATGATCATTCGAGTTCAGTCACAGGTTTCTCCACTGAATCCATGGCAATTCCACACCAGCCTCAAGTTCTTGAAAATAACCCACCCAATCCTCCATCTGTTGTTGATTATACAGTCTACAACAGCTTAATTCCCAGTCAGGAAAATAATTATTATTATGGAGAGAGCAGTGGGTATGATATGGACATGGACGGATTCAATCCTGCAGCTTCAATGCCTGGAATTGGTACATTTAATGACTCAGCATCAGAATGCCAGATGGCACAGGCCCATTGGATCCATGATGATGACATGGTGGATCGTTTGTGGAACATGGATGATATATGGCAATTTAAAGCTTAAGGGAATAAGAAAGAGCATACATACGCATGTGGATGTATGTATCTATAGCCTTAGTTAATTATATCTAGAGAATAGAGGATGGCTCTATTATTATGGTTAGGGTCCATCCACATATATTATCTTGACTCAGTTATTATACTCAATTTCATTGAATTTGGCTTAACAATTAAGAGATTATTAATATTACTGTTGTAGTCAATAGTTATAAGGGTGAATGTGAGATGCAACCATCTTTTTATAGGCTTTGTAGTTTAATAGAACATATAATTAATAATATGTAGTGAACTTGATCAAGTACTTTATGTCTTAATTTTCTTTTATCAAATTATCCATATGTGGAACAATTTTAATGAAAAACCAACAGTTTTATAGTACTAAACTGATATTTAATGCCCTTTTTAACTTAATTGTTGTTTTCCGTAACAAAACAAAAAATAATTCTTTTTTTTTAAAAAAAAAAAGAAAGATAAAAAGAAATAGAAGGCTAGACTGGAAAGGTTGTAGTCAATTCAAGGAAATGATGGGTAGAAGTGACAGCACATGAGATCAAAGGTGGAGTCATGTCTAAATGGTACATGGGACACTAACGTTTTGTAAATACTAAATTAAATTAATAAAATGAAAATTAAGAGGAGAGTGGGGAATGTTATGGTTGCAAGTAAGGAGCTATAAGGACAGAATTAAGGTACCCTACATAACTAAGAAAGCAGCTATGACAAATGGGAGGGGCCTTACCTCTTCCACATCATTTCAGACAAAGTTCTTGACAAAGGTACATTTATCGATCTAAGATAAAAGTTTGCAAGTAGTGGGGTTGAATATCCATTTTCAATAAAATATATATATATATATATATACACACACCCACACGTGTGTGTGACACCAACTTGGCATATATACCAGGAATTTGTTTTAAAAATAAACTTTCTAAGTTAGAATTCCAATTAAAATCATAAAAGAAAAAAAAATTACATGCTGAAATTGTTGGTCAAGATTTGACCATATTTATTTTACCGTGAAATTCAAAACGAGCGATCAAGTTACAGTTAAATATCGTAAATATCTGATAGCTATTAATACTGCATAAGAATAAGATTGTAATATCTTATTTGACACCCATTAATTTTGAAGAGATAATAAAATGCATGAAATTTACAACATCATATACTTAACCATTCATCATATTTAAATGTTTGTTTCTAATTTTTAATTTAATGGGTTTTATCTTGCAAAAGTTCGTATATAAAAACTACTCAATCCAAAGTAAAATCTAGAAACTATATTGACAACATTTACATGTATGTAACTTTTTTTTAAATAAAAAAATAGTTTTCTTCCCATCTCTTTTTCGGCAAATGAAAAAGCTAATAGCTAATGCCGTATATTATTTAGAATTGGAAAAATTTTTTGTCCGAATAAATTTTATGAACCAAGTACAACATGCGTAAAAAGTAATATATTATTAGTTTGGTTAATAAAATTTGTCTAGGCAATAAAAACTTTATGTTATATTTGGTATGATATAATATAATATAATGTTATATAATTTAACAAGAAATATAATGATTTTTTTATTTGTTAATCTAAATTTTTTATACTTTAAGCATTGGTTTCAATACATTTGTTAATATATTTTCACTCTTGTCGCAACAAAAGTATTCGAAACTTGAAGAATTTTATTCAATATCAAAATCTGTACCAAACCAAGGAAAACAAACAATTTATATAAATGAAACCATAAAAAAACGAAAACGTCCCTAAAATTTCAAACTGAAAAACGAAGGCCTAAACGTTATTTTTAGGACCCAAAATGGGCCAATTACGAAGGGCAAAGCTCTAGTAATGAGTCGTCCATCTCGGAATGAACTTTCCGGAAACATAAGCAATCAGACAACTAAAACAAAAATTATGATAAAAATAGTACGGGCCATAATAAAACAACACTAACGACGATTGGTCCGTCCCGAATGCCCCATATATTGCATGCCCAATTCATTTGCATCAAATTTTCTTCCCTCTATTTGTCTCTTTTTTATTCAGATCATCACCACTTGTCCTTCGGTGTCCAATCGTCATCAACTATCGAACTTACCGCAATCTAGAACCGGTAACATCAAACTCATCTCCCTCCTTATGTCTTTTATTTCTCTATTACAAAGGCTACAAGCAAACTTAGTTGATTTCTGATTTTATTTCTCTACTGCATATGCAAATAAAATAATGAGTTATTTGTAACTTAAAATTTTTATTTTTTTTTTATTTTTGTTGAACTGAGATTTGGGAGATTGCTGATTTTTGTGTATATTTAATTTAAATTTCTTTTGTTGAACTGAAATTTTTTATTTTTGTATAAATATATTAGTATTTATATAACATTATTAATGCAATAAAAATAATAATGTGAATATAATTTTATTCCACTTCATTATATTTTTTTTAATTCATTACATTTCTTCATTATATTACATTATATCATACCAATCATAACTTTGGAATTTTAAAAAGGGATCTTTTCATTTCTATCCATCTTTCAACTTTCATTTTTAAATATACCACTTTTACTAAAGACAAAAGACTTTGTCTATGGCAAACTTTCATTTTACTCCCTATTCTTTTAACCTTGTTGTCTTCTAAGATCATTTCTAATATTTATTAATGCAACTCTTATTTTTACAATTAATTTTTCTTTTCTATACATTTCTTGTAAAGATGTTTGTCTAAAATTTTCTGGCATATATCTTTCTGAGATTGATATTCATTCTCGTTATTATATAAAGCTTCAAGTTGTTCATTTAGTTCAGTTATTATTTCGTTAATATTTTCTTCCGAATTTAAATTTAATAGACTTAAATATTCGTCAAATTTCTCTATTACACTGACCATCTTATTTATAGATTTTGTAATTTTTGTTTAGAAAATTTTAGATCATCTAATAATAGGTTTATTATGTTTGGATTTGCATTTATTTTCTTTAAATAATTTATTCTTTTAATTAATTTTGTTATATATTGTTCTTGTTTTTTAATATTATTTTTAATATTCATTTATATAGCTTCTATATTTTGACTAGCTAAATTTATTTCATTTTTCATTTTTTCTATATCGATTTCTAATTCATTTTTTAGTGAGATTAATTCATTTTTTATTTCTTGTAACCTAGGTAATCCATATTCTTCTTTTATGTCATATATATTATTTATTTTCATGTATGTGCATTCATTTCTTGCTTTCCTAATTTTTTCTTTATAATATTTTAATTTACCTGTTATCTCATATATTGATTTTAACAATTTATCTATATTTTCTTTAATAACAAAACTTACTATATATGACATTTTACTTATTTTACTGATATTTATTCTTACTTATTTTTACTTATATGGCTCTGATACCAATAAATGTCGGAATTTATTAACGGATCGTTTTTCTCAAAAAATAAGTAAAATGTTTAATTCCAAAATAAGTAATAAATTATTATTATGAATGATTTTATTTTTTATTTCTCAAAAGTACGTGGCAGAAGACCATGATAAATAAATTATCCTTTGGAAACCAGTAGCCCGCAGGTCTATTTTGCAGCCGATATACCTTATAGAATTAATTTCTCCTTCTGAAATTAGTGCTATTTGTATTTCTAATTATTTCTTGACAAGTTTCTATTATTTCTGATATAATAGTATTTTTTACAAAATTATCTTTGAATAAATCATCAATAATTTGAGTTCTTAAAGTATTTTCTAAATTTGTGGTTCCTATTATATCTAATCTTTGTTGAAAAGTAAGATTTATATTAGATTTTATCATATTCATATCATTAATAACAGTATTTATTTCTCTTTCTTCACTTAAATCTTTTGCGTTCAAATATTCTAAAATATTCATCCTAAAGGAATTTTATTTATTTTATTCTTTATCATTTGAATTCTTGATGCATTTATTTTAAGTATGTAGTTTAAATTTTCTATTCTTTCTTCTATATTATATATAGGAACTAAATTAAATCTAATAATTAGTTCGTATAGTTTTTCTTCTTGTTTTAATTGTTCTTTTATTAAACGATTATATCTATGTATATCATTTATAGTTATTTGAAAATTTTTAACTTGTTGTTTTAATCTATCCATAACAATTAAAAAATGTAAACAATTTCATGTTTAAAAATATTCTCTCTTTTCACCATTTTCTTAGCATGCAATATCCAACTAAAAAATAGAATTGAAAATTATAACCATAACTAAAAGAGATCAGGGTTTCGTTATACCTTTAAATCTCCTTCAGTGGTCCACTATGCTTCCTTCAATGCTGCTAGACTCCTGCTATCAACGATTTCTGATAACAGCTCACCCTTAGACAGTTGACGTTCTGGGCTAAGTTGATCGTCTCCAAGTTTATACCTTTCTGCCCTTCTTTACCTTAAAACGGGCTTGGTAACATCAGGAGAGACTACTGAACAGTATTCAGCTAACAACAAAGTTGTAGACATGTGAATTTTCTGATGAGGATTTGTGGTATATGAGTAATCTGACTCTCTCAGTATATCGAAAATAATTTTCTATATTTCTTAATGGATTGCAAATTGCTAAGTACTATGGTTACTCAGAAAGAAAGATTTCTGAAATTAGAATTTCATTTCTGAATAAAAGATTTTACAATAATAAGCAGGCTAAAAGCTTTTTAAAGAACTTAAGCTGAGAGTTTTTTAGCGTTTTCCGCGTGCTTAGTACAGAAGAGTGATTGGGTTTTTATAGAGGTTAAATCATGCCTCTATTACATTATTGAACTACATTATTACATTCTATTATTGCTCTATTACGTAAGTGCTTACGATTACATTTTTGTCTTCTTTCTTCAATTATTTCTTGATTTTCTTCAGAGGGGGTCCAGCTCCACTAGCCCTTGTCGAGAGCTTTTGCTTTCGGCTGGAGATTCCTTTTTTATCTGCTTTTTGAAAAGTTCTTTGGTCGTTTCTGCCATTGGTAGACTTCCTTCTATTATTGTGTCGAGATATCCTTCAAGAAGATATTTCTGATGCTATTCTGTAGCTGGATTGGTGATCAGAATATTATCTTGAAAAATAGTATAATATTTTTTATTATCTGATAAAATTTCTCTAAGTCCACGAACATTTGCTTCAATGGTCTTCATCCTCATTTCTGAAATATTTTTAAGGATTAATGGATGTAAATTGAAAGTCTTTTGTTCATCTGGAATAAGTTATTGTTTAGTAGTACCCATTCTGATGAAGGTTTCTGTAGGAATTTCAACATTCTTAACATCATCCCATTCAGGAATAATGCTAAAAATACGAACATAAATTTTATTGAATTTTGTAATTCCATTAAATATCTCAATTTGTGATTTGACTGTTGCTGGGAGTTGCTGTACTTCTTCTAGGTTTTCTCCTGGATATATGGTATGAACCAGTCCAAAACGATAAAGTTTTTGAACTGTTCTTGGATCTGCTCCTTTTCTGATGATTGCTTTGTTGTATGTGTTATTGATCGGAATAGTGCTTATTCCGACTGCATTAGTAACCTTTGCTAAATATTGCAGAGCTTTAAAAAAGTCTGCTTCCCATTGCTTCCGAATTTTTGTATTATTTAAGCGAGATCTCTCATCATCATTCCATTGCTGAGATGATAATGAAATATCTCTAGGAGTTATCAATCGAGAATTAATATTCCCAATCGAAGATGCTCCCAAATTTCTCGAATTTACTTCATGAGATGATTCAGGACTGTCCAAATATTGAACAGAGCGTCTGATCATCATATTTCTCGAAATTTCTTGTTCTAGTTCTTTCTTAGCTGTAGTGCCAAGAACAGTCATTTTTTGAGAACTAGAGCTTTCTTCCTTTGCTTCCTTTTGACACAAAAGCGCCTGTGCATAATTCATCGAAATCTGACTAATCTCATTATCTATTTCTAGAAGACGAGATATAGCTTTTTTCATAGATTCCATTACTTCCTTTTTCTCTGCAGTGAGTTTTGCAACTCTTTCTGAA
The DNA here is from genome assembly GCA_037975025.1 of Excoecaria agallocha. Classification (NCBI taxonomy): domain Eukaryota; kingdom Viridiplantae; phylum Streptophyta; class Magnoliopsida; order Malpighiales; family Euphorbiaceae; genus Excoecaria; species Excoecaria agallocha. The sequence goes on from CM075809.1 coordinate 18,590,252, forward strand.
TTTCTTTCCATTTTTCTTTATCCCTTTAAAGAAAGGATTAATCTTTTTCTTTAATTAATGGTCTGCTTAATAAATCTGCCAATACGTTGTCCTTTCCTGGAATATACTCAATATCAAAATTAAAGTTAGTAAAATATTCCTGCCATCCCATTTTCCTTCTTTGAGCTAATTTTTCATTATAATTTTTTGTAATAAAAGACTTTACTTGAGTATTGTCAGTTTTAACTATAAATCTTTTTGATATTAAAACCAGTTCAAATTTTTCTATAGCATATTTTACAGCTAATAATTCTTTTTCATTACTATGATAATTCTTTTCTGTATTCTTAAATGTTCCTGAAGCGTATCCATATATTTTCTTACCATCTTTACTTTTTAATATTGCTCCCCAATAATCATCTGAAGCATCTGTTTCTAATAGTAATTCTTCATTTTCTTCTGGTAAGGGTAACTTTGGTAATTGTTTGCAATATTTCTTTATTTCTATTACTGCCTTTGTGTCAATATCTGTCCAAGTCCATGGTTTATCACCTTTTAATTTGTCTTGTAATACTTTTCTCTTTTTAGCGCATTCTTTAATAAAGTCACTAGCATATGTAACGTGTCCTAAAAATTGTTGAACCATTTTTCTACTTTCTAGTTGATCTGGAAATTTTATTAAAGATTCTGCTATGTGTGGTTGTAATTCAATTTCTTCTTTTGTTATAGAAAATCCTAAAAAATATATTTTCCTTTTTGCTATATCTGATTTTTCTTTTGATAACGTAAGTCCATGTTTAAAACATCTTAACAAAAATTGTTTTATATGTTTATAATGTTCTTCTAAACTTTTACTAAAAATAATTATGTCATCAATGTACACTAGACAAAAATGTCTTAAATCTTTAAACATATAATCCATTTTCCTTTGAAATATTTGAGGGGCATTACAGAGTCCAAATGGCATAACTAATCATTCGTAATGTCCTCTTGGTGTACTAAAAGCTGTATATTTAATACTTTTTGGATGCATTTTGATTTGCCAAAATCCTAATTTACAATCAAATTTAGAATACCATGTCTTTCCTTTTATATTATTTATAAGAATTTCTTTATTAGGTATTAAATATCCATCAAATTCTGTTGCTTTATTAAGTTTTTTGTAATTAATTACCATTCTTGGTTTATTTCTTTTTATTTCCGCATGATTTCTAACCATACAGGTTGGACTACTATAAGAACTTTTACTTGGTCTAATGAGCTTTTTATCTAATAATTCTTTTATTTGTATATCAAATTCTTCTTTATCTTCTTTATTGTAAAACATTCTTTTGCTTCTTATTGGTATTTCATGTTTTAAATTTATTGAAGCATAAATACCATTTTTCTCCCATTTTTCTATAGGATTCGTTCCTATACATTTATCTAGTAAAAAGATTATTTCTTGTGGAGTTGAAAATGTTTCAATAAGTTAAGTATCTTCATTTTTCCTAATGGGTTCTTTTTCTATAGTCTCACCACGGTTCGCTGTGCGAGGTATTAAAGGTGAAGATTTTCATTTAAAGGCTTGCTGAAGTCGGGGACATATGATTTTGTGTTTACAAGGGGTTGTTAGACAAATATATTGAGAACCAATACTTAAAGGATAATAATTTGTTAACCAATCATTTCCTAATAAAATATCACATCCATGATTTATGGATTGAAAGACTTTATTTATTTGAAGTATATTTGACTGAATTTGAATTATTACCTTTTCTGTAACAAGATCATATTTGGTTGTATTACCTGTAATATCAATACCTAATTTATAATCTTTAGTTTTTTGCCATAAATTTTTTGGGAATATATAAGGTTGAGCTAAAGTTATTGCAAATCCTGTATCTATGAAGGCATGATATGAAACTGTATGATATTCTTTATATATGATTTCTACATTAATATAAATACTGTATGGACTAGTTTCTATTCCTTGAAACTTTGTATTCATTTCCATCATATTAAAATATAAGATAATCTTTTGTAAGGTTATATGGTGATATTTGTTCCAAAAAGTCTAATCCTAATAAAATTGGAATTTGTGTAGAAGAGATTGTATCCATGTGTATTTGTATTGGAATGATTACTATTTTTCCTTGAATATCTGTTAATGCTAAATTTATTTTGACATATTTATTAATAGTATGTTGCTTTCCTGAATAATCTAAAAATTCATAATTTTCTTCTAAATTATATTTTTGAAATGTAAAGACTAAGCTTTCATGAATATGACTTTTTGCTGCTCCAGTATCGATTAAAGTTTTTAAAGATTTCCATTCTCCTCCAATATCTAATTCTATTTCGATATAATATTGTTCGGCTTTTACTGATGATCTTAAATCAATACTTCTTCTGGAGTGATTGTGTATTTTTCCTTTTTCATCTAATAATAATATATCATTTTTGTTTGATAAATTTCCTTTTGAACTTTCTCCTGAGGATATTAACAGTTTTTCTCCTATATGTTGTATTCTTGGTATAATTCCTATGTTTTTATTTCTTTGTCTTAAATCCATTGTTAATTCATCTAAAATTGTCATACTAGATGGAGTTAATTGTCTTGGTGGTATATATTCTATTAAATCTGAAAATTATTATCAATATCAACTTGTAATCTTATATTAGTTTTTTGTAATTTTTTATGATGACTTGTAGTGAATGCGTATATTATTCTGTATGTTACAGAAAATACTTTTGATCCACTTGACATTTCTATCCGATGTAGTTTATGATATAGATTAAGTGCTTGATCTATATTTTTATCTTGTAGACTTACTGAAAAATCTGGTATTATTGTGAATTTTAATTTTTTGTATACTAAATTGCCTGATACAGCTCCTAATAGAGCATCTATTGGGTCATTTAATATTCTATCATCCATGCAAAATAATTGAATAGGACTATCTATTCCTTGTCTAAAATGCGCTTTAATAATTATTTGTATTGCTTCTAAATATAGGTTTTTATATCTATTTTTATCTGGTAATTTAGCTAAAGCTTTATTTATTTCATCTTTATTTATTAATGGTATTACTGTATTTCCTTTAGCTTGGTATATATCTATTGCAGATTCATAATGTTTTGCAATATAAGTTGCTTTTACGATTCTATTAAACCATCTTCTTTTAAATATATCTTCTTCTTTAAGATTTAGTCTATGATTATTTAATTGACCAATTGTTTCTTCATCAAATGTTTTATTGTAACTAAATATGTTGTTATTATCTATAATATCTTGATCTTCAATATTTGATGTCATTTTATTATCACTGTTTATTCTTCATCAGATTCAATTTCAGAATTTGATTCTGTCTCATTATTAACATCAGAATAATTATCTTTATCAGAATAATTATCTGAATTATCTGAAATATTACTATCTGTATTATATTGAGAATTTATTTCATATATACTTTCATTTTCTGATATTTCACTATTTTCTATGGGATCATAATTTTGTTCTATCAAATCTTCATATATTTTATAAGCTTTATGATTTTCTTTATTTTTTCTTTTAGGGCATTCATTTGCATAATGTCCTTTTTCTTTACATATCCAACATGTGCATGTTTTAGGATTCTTCTTACTATATCTACGATTTTTTCTAAAATATCTTCCCTTTTTAAACTTTTCTTTTTTAAAAGGTTTAAATTTTCTTTTATAAAAACTTTTATATTTTGGCTTATAATTTTTTCTTTTTGATAAGTTATACTTATTATATTTCTTGTATCTTTTTTGTTTTGTATAGCATCCTCAATGCGTAGGTTCAGCTAAAATTGGACAACATAATCCTCCATTAATTGCTTTTCTTAGTTTTTTATTTTCATATGCTTGATTATACATTTCATTTATTCTGTTAAATATGTAAGTTTGATAAGTTCCTAAAGTTCCTTCTAATATTTCATTTTTATTTTGTATTTCATTAAATAACTTAAATCCCCATGGTTTTGGTAATTTTGTTCCATAAGATTGTTTTAATAACTTAATTTCTGCTCTTTGTAATATATCTGTTTTTGCTATATTATAATAATAGTTATTAAACTCACATGTATATTATTTTAAATAACACATATTACATATTGTTAAATTTTGTATTTTCCATAAATTTTCTTGTCCAAATTTCTTTAATGATTCTGTAGGATCTAGCCAATGTGCTCCTAAAAATTCTCCTTTTATTGCTAATTCAAATCTTTGTAAAAAATCTTTTATTGTATCTGTTGATGTAAAATTTTCGTTATTATATCCATATTTTATCATTTGTCTATCTTCTAGACATATAGCATTCCACCATTTTTCTACATTTCCAGTGAAAGTACTAATTAAGAAATTACTAGCTCTCTGTAAATCATATCCGTATAATAGGATTGCTAAATTATTCATTTTTATCCATTTTTCAATTTCTTTCTATATATCTTCTTTACAATCTATATCTAATAATACTCTATTTGGATAAACTGGTTCTGTTTCTGATGTATTTACTGAAAATTTTGAATTATTATATATAGGTCTTTGTCTAGGATTTTTTCGTCTACTTCTTTCATATTCTCTAATATCCATATTATCTATTATTATGTTTTCTTCATTTTCATTTATCGTTCCAGAATATTCTCCTGTTTTTATTTTTGTTTGAGTAGATGTTGGATTAGTATTCATTTTTAAAGTTTCGAAATTATTAGTTAAATT